>JANHGN010018190.1:0-48034 GCA_024605025.1 Megaceryle maxima
GCGTGTGTAGGTTAAGTTTGTTTGGATTTGTTGGGGGGATCGTGGGCGGCGTGGGGTGTGGGGGTGGTGGGGGGGTGGGGGGGGTGGAAGGTTGTGATGCCAGGACATGGGGGGGATGGACATAGAAGCAGTGAAGCCACAAAGCGCATTTACACTATTTGATTTGACGCTATAAAATTCACCATGGAGAACATAAACAACCATAGCTTCTATGTGGTGATCTTCCAGATATTCTGTAAATGAAATCTAATAGCACATCACAAATTATTTTGTTTTGATTGCATCTCTTATTCAGAACAGCTACCAATGTTCCCTCTGTGCGTGCAGGAAACTTGGACATTTGTGGAAGCCACTAAATTAAGTTTTTTTGTTAAAGGTGTTACTCAGGAAAGATCACAACCTCTGATGAAAATAGTGTTGATTTAAAACATGAACAAAATTCCCCAAAGTGAAAAAACTTTATTCAAGTAGATATTTAAATGAACAATAATATTCTTAAAAAGGGAAACTGCTAGAGACATACTTATTTTTTCTGCCTGTTACACAAAATAAATATGGAAACATAATGAAAGAATGTATTGTGCTTGCTTGTGCTCATTGTCACGATTTTTAGAGGATCAAATCAAACAGACAATGGAAATGGGTTTTGCAGTTTCACTATGCCTTCTGGTTATCAAGTGATAAGTTTCTAGCTGATGACCTTTTTTTTTTTCCTCTTTTAATGCAGATTCCAAAATAAACAATTTCAACACACAGAGTGAAACTTTTAAAAATAGATTTTCTTCTCTCTCTGCAACACCTTACCAATGATCACAAAGAACATGGTAAACCAGAATTTTTGTAGAGGATTCAGTTGGATTGTTTCCTTTTCATACAGCAAAGCACAAGATAACCTGGGACTGGACTCATATGGCAGTTTTACAAAGTCTGCCCCTACTCGCTCTGATGTCTGCTATGCTTAAAAGGTTTCTCTGAGCTTGGAAAGCCCTTAAACCTTGAATATGGAGAAGTGCACTTAGATGAGTCACAAATCATTAATAAGATTCTGTTAGGCGTCCAGAGTCACAAGCAATACTCACAACTAAAAGGTAACCAGCATCAGAAAGGTGCTGAGATTCTCCACTCATGGAAGGACTAAGAATGCCAACAGGGATTTGACATGCCAGGATTTTTGGTTGCCTGCTCCCACTGAAGCCCATGAAGAAAAGCACCTACAATATCTGAACCTTTCACCTGTCACTTCATGTAATTAGCAAAAGGCAGTTTCAATTAATTAATTGCTTCTATTATTATCATGCAACCCAGGAAAGGAGGAAAGATAGGAAAATGTGATTTTTAAACCACAACAGTGAGTCAGGCTGACTCAGAACAGGTACCAATTAAAAAGCAGGAAGTTCATGTTTTGAAACTGCCTTGATTCCGCTTGGTGACATCTGTACTTAAACAGCTTGCCATGAGAGAACGCGCTTGGAGCCTCTTTTAAGTTTCTTCATTCTCAAAATATAAATCTTTAACACTCAGAGATGCTCAGCAGTTTCAAAAGAAAATATATATAAATATATATATATAAAAAAACCCCTTCCATGCTCAGAGTCATTTTGCAGAAAATCCTCAAACCACAGAAAAACAATTGCTTAGAACTTACATTTAATGTTAAGGGCTATTCAGGAAATACAAAATGGGTTTTTTAAAATGTTTAACCATATAAACAGCGACTGAGAAAGCATTTCTTATTAAGCATTTTTATGGTTACAGCTACTCTTCTGCTGAAAAAGCAACTACTTATAAAAATAAAGCTAATATTTATAGGCACTATAGCTCAGGAAGGGACCTCTTTTATAAGACATTTACTGCAGCAGCCATCACAGTTGAATCATGTTATTGCACAAAAATGAAGGTTTTTTTAAACCCAGGCTAACATTTAACAACTTTAAGTAAATGATAACATACGAAATTAACTTTCAATAGGGCTAAAAAAACAGAATAGCAAGGACCAAATCTGTGAGATGCTGACCATCCTCCCATCATGTAAGTGTCTGCAATGGGGCCAAGAATCAAGGAACATGGTGACCACCACAAAAGCAGATGATTTACAGAGCTGTGCAGACAATTAACAAATTACTGTGCACAGGCCACCTCTCCTTGAGTGACTGCAACCTCATTGAGTTCAAAACTGCCTTCCTCATTACTCTCCCCCACTATCAAGCACTGGATACAACACATATTGTTTTAAAACCACCACAAAGTCTGCAAGGAAAAAAAAAACAAAACCCACACCATCCTTGTTCTCTAGGAGTTACGTCCTGATGTTCTCCTCTCCTTGGTAACTGCCAGCAGCCTCATTTGTGAAAACTTCGGTTCTACAGCAGTCATTACAGAAAGACCTAATTACAGAAGTAGGGAGTTACCCTTCCAGACCTAAATGGCATGATCTTTAAAGTACAAGTTCAAGGTCAAACCTTAATTCACCCAAAGTTCCCAAGATTATTATTTTACAACGTACGCACTAATCAAAGCCATGCTTTAGGATTTGGCAGCCAAGCTGTTCTGTCTATCAGAATAACTCACAGATGGTATGTATGTGACACAACATATTCATCATGTTATATTCTTAGTATATGCAATTTTCCCCCTTGCTACATTTTTCAGCATTCAGCAAGGGCTCTAAAGAAACTGCTGGTGCCTTTGAAGAGATACCCTTCCAGCCTTGTTGTCTTTAAATTAACTGAATAAAGAAAGAATCTAAAGGTTGAAGAAACTCATTCTCCTGTGTAATTGTAAAACATATTGAATTTGATTTTTTTTTTACCTTAGGTACTATTTTTTAACTTCTATTTTGTAGTTCATGTTTGTTTTCTGCTCTCAATTCACATATTGTACTTTCTTTTTACTTGACGCGTGCCATATTGTTTTAGCTTTTGCTCTTACTTCTGCTTATTTATGATCCTTTTTTTGACCAAAATCTTGGTAAGATTTGCTTTAGGGGCATTTTTTAATCTTTTTTTCCAGGTAGTTGCATGCATAAGTGAACCATTAAAATTGAATCAGTTCAGTGAATCAAACTGAATGACAACGAACTAAAATGAGCAGAAACATGCCTAAAGCAACAAGCAGATTACTTATTTTACTTATTTGTAATGTTGCTGTATTTTTTTTTCCTCTCCTCTAGTTCTTCTGATGAAATACAGAAGTACTTTTTTATTTTTTTTAAATACTGGGATGAATTTTCAATCCTGAATGCCATGTAGATTTTATAAAGAAAAAAGCACAAAGGGAAGATGTACCCATACAAGGCCCAGAAGCCTATTTTAAAGCTCATCATCTGGAGGAGTTAGCCACCAAGAACGGGCAAGAGTTCATGAAAATAAACTTCCCTCTCCCAATTTCTCCTGCTCCTATTACATCTGTCTGTCATTTACTCCCACTTTGCTTGTGTTTCAGAGCCTCAAGAACAAAAGTCACCTCTACCACTGATCTTTCTTTTGTATAGTGTGCTGGCTTGGATTAGTCCTTGTTAAATGAGGACAAGAGCAGAGAGGAAAAATAACTGAAAATTAGGTTCTCTGCCTGGGAAGGAGCAAACCAACAGCCAGCAAACAACCTACTACTTTTACTGTTACAGAATGATAAATGTCACTGCCATGGTCAGAATTTTTCAGTGGTTTTCAGTGTTTTAGCTTTTATGCTGTAAGCCAAAACATTAATAAAGCAATTGAAGTAGTAGGCATATAAGTCCATGAACGTCAGCAGCAAAGTTTCGCATATGTCACTTTGCAATAATAAAAGACTTTGTATATGCTGCTAGGACTAGATGTTACTATTTTTATTTTTTATATCAGGAATTAAGGACAGGAATGCAAGCAAATGGAGAAGAAAAATGAAGACAATTGCAATTAATAATTTCCCTTAGTGACATTTTAATGCATTATTGTTACAATTATTCTAAAAAGTCCTCAAAGGTTCATCACACCAGCTTTTTCAAACTTCATTTTTCACTGGGTGAAATTTTAACAAGCAATCTTTCTGTAAAGTTTTGATCTCTGAAGGAGCAATACCTGTTCATCCCTCTCCCTTTGTGGGAAACAGGGCTACTACATACACTGAAATATCAGGTGTGTTATATTACAAGGGCCTCTTCTAATTTCCTTATAATTTCACTGACTTGAGGTTTTCTCTGCTTTGGTTTCTTTCTTATTCACTCTGCATTTTCAGAAACCATCTTAAAATATGGCAAGACAAAATGTACCAGCTCAGCTGTGGGGATGGAGGAGAGGTGGTGTGGGTTATTTAAACTATAAAGTTACTTTAATATTTTTTCCATTTTGCAACATATGAGTAAAATAACCTCTTCTATCTCAGCATAATTAGTTCCCCAGTCCTGGCATGCCTAAGAGCCTCGTGTTGTTTGGGGTGCTGTTTGCCAGGGAACACTTAATATTCTCATCTATCACATGAATCAATAAAATGCAACCCTGTTTTTCACAAGGTGGCAGTGTATTAGGAAGAGTCATATGGGCTGAGTTAATTTAAAAGTAATAGACTGAAATTGTCCACATTAGTTTTATTGAACTGACAGAGCAGGTCCAGTACTGCAAAGAAATTAATCCCATTTCATGGAATCACAAAGCAAGGCCATAAAAGTTACAGGTTTATCTTAAAGACTAATAAAAAAAAAAATTAAACTCACGCTTTGATTTTTACTTCTAGAATATGGGCATTTTTTAAAGACACTACTCAGGAAATGAAGATGACAATAAGAGATATGCCAAATCAATCACATAGCCATTGGGTTAAATTCACATTCATCAGACTAAAGAAAAATCTTCCTACAGATTATCAAAATGTCAAAGACTGTAACTACAGGCACCTCTGATGTGTAAAAACAAGGAGTGAATTTCCTATAAATTCCCTTAATTCTCAGTGGAAGAAGAGGGCCCCTTCAGGGGGCGAAAGACCCCAAGGGCGTGGTGACACTCAGGAAGGTGCAAGTTGTCACTGAATGAAGAGGAAAACCATGGGGAAAAGTAAGGTACGTTGGTTTGCTCCATCTACCTGATCTGGTCCTAAGAAGACAAAAAAACCCAGTAACAAATTCTCCCCCAGATTGAAAGCAGTGAAGATGCTCAGTGCTATATCATTTTGGGGGCCTTCTGCCTGCAACAGTAACTCAGTTGCCCACAGCAGCTCCATTTTGGTTTGTTAACACTTGTGTACCTTTAACATGTTTTAATTTTTAGTCCTGAACAGATTTTTGCAGCACAGGAGACAGAGGAGGCACAGTGCCAAAGAGGAGTGTGGTGAGCACTGCAGGACAGAAGCATTATCAGGATCTGTGTCAGCAAAGCAGATTTCACTTTGATAATACCTGTTTTATCATTACTGGACATTGGATAGGAGGCTACCAGGCAGGAAACCTTCACTGCAGCATATGGTGATGCACTCATTATAGCTGCATCCCCACACCATGCCCTGAAACTTTGACCCTTATTTTCCCAAAAGTTTAGTCCTTAAATTGATTAATTTCCTCCAACGTGAAATTAAAATCTTCAGCACCAAAAATATATTTGCATCCAAGGATACATGTAATTTCTCATATCTTGCTATTTAAATCATTTGACTTTGAGTGAGATATGGGAGAAATTTAAGTTTCAGTACATTTTAGTCTCCATCATGTCAAATTTACAACCCAGGAGTAAATCACACTGCCAAGACAAATGTCTTCACTTAAATCAGATTTGTTGCTTCCTTCCATACTTCAGAATGTTAATAAAATTGGAGTTCTAGTTCATAATAATAGTTTCATCCTCACTGTGCCAGGAAAACCACAAGTAGTTCACAGGAACCTTAATTCACCCTCCACATACTCACTTCTCTATGTTAAGCAATTATAGACCCTGATTTTTATTAGCTAAGGGAACACGCATGCAGCTGACTCAAATTCTTACAAGTGTGTGAGTGTGCACACAGTTGAACCAGATATGCTAAGATTTGCTTTAAATGTCTCCTCTAAATGCTTTTCTTATCTTCAGACTTCCTGAGGTTTGGAGGCATTAAAAACAACATAACAGCTCGCTGGGAAAGGGGCAGAAGCATCTGAAAGCAAGCAAAATGGCAGGAATGTTTACAGCTCACTGAAATTACTTGAAATTTCTCCCCTAGGTAAAAGAAATTTCTAACAATTGTTTTTCCCTGTCATCTTTCCAACACCTCTTACGTCTGCACTCTCAAGAGAGCTAAGTCCCTCTTCCATTTCTGGATGCTATGAAGTTATAGGAGCTGCTACCAATGAGGATTACAAATCCAGTCCCTCCAGTAAATGCAAAGGAGATGATCATTTATGCTTCCCCATTGCAGCACCATCCTCAGACTCCAGTCAGAGGCCAAGGCACATTGCTTTTGCCTTTATGCAACATTAAGCAGACCCCCACTAAAGCACACAAGCAGTGAGACAGAAGTGTCAACAAGGAATAAACTGCACCCATGAACAGCGGTTCAGAGAGCAGAAATCTCAGCACATAAAAAGGCCATCACTTGAAGCCGTTTGTTTGACCCACTGCTCGCCTACTCATTATTCCTAAAACTGAAGGCTAACATAGATGGGGTGAGCAATGCAAACCTGGATTTCTAGCACAGAATAAGGAACATAAATGCATTCTTCTAATTGCCACTCATCACCTTTGACACACATGGTTCCAGTGTTACATACAGTTTGTCAAGAGCCCTCTGTAATGGGAGGCACATGTCAGTGGAATGTTGCTGGAAGATCTGTGTGATTCAAAATGCTTACTGCAGCATTATTACAGTAATCTTTCAGCATGCTTTTACTCCCCAACCTCTCTCCATTTTAACAAAACAATCCTAAGCCTGTATTAACAACAGGGTTTAATGAAAACCATACATTTCATGATGAGTGTTTGCTCACGCATGGGAGATTTGTTTGGAATCAGGATCACTTCTCTCTAGGAATATGACAAGAGATTAAATCATTAAAAATGTATAGTCTGTAATTAGTTTATCATTGCCAGAATTGCAGGAATATTTTCCAACATAAAACTGATGCCACCAGCAAGAGATCATTTTGAAAGATCAATGTTGCTGAGATATCAGAAAACAAAGTAATTAGGAGACAGCATGTACACTGTTCTCCTCTGTACTTTTTTCTTTTTTTAACATACACAGGCACACACACAGATAGACAGATAAAAACTATATAACGCCCTTCTTATAAATCCAGCCAGTGATGGGATGGATTCTGTGAGCCACAGAAACAATATTAGTGATTGTCTTAACTGACACAGTGATGTGAGATTATTCCAAAGCACCACCATCTTCTGAACCCTGAGGATTTATACTAACTGCATATTTCTAGAGAAAGCAGCACAAAGCGCCACAAACAGGCTCTTGGTATTAGTTAATTATGGCACTGCAATATTGTCACCAGAGGCATTTTAGAAATAAACTGCAGTACAGTGATGCTGTTTGTATTGCAATAGTTAAGGTGGTTTCAGACCATAAATTATAAACCTCATTTTTCAGAATTTATGACAGGGCTATAAAAATGGAACCAGTCCTAGCCAGTTTTATTTTATGACATAAAAAAATTAGCTATTTGAAAGCTATACATTTATGCATGAGTTCAATGGTTTCAGATTATTTTTCTCCTCCCACACTCTCTTGTATGTACAAAGCCACAGCCACATATTATGGCCATTCTCCTCTTCTTCCATACTTTGCCCCATCCCCTCAGATGCATTACTGCTTACAATCAAGTTCTTTTGTTTTTCAGTGGGAATTAGCAATCTTATGTGAGTCAGCATCCCTGGACAACACTCTGTAAGTATCTAGTAAGGAAATATTAAAGCTGTCATTTTCAATATGAGGTTCACAGACCCCTGCGGGACTAGTTTAAAGGGGTCTGGAGAAGATAATTAAGGCAAGACAGTCTACTGTCAGTAAGCTTAAACTCACTGAAAAAGGGCCTACACTTCAGTAGGAAAATGTTTAGGAGACTCACAAATAAATAAAAATAATAAAAAGATCAAACCTGCACTGAAATACTAGATTTATTTTTTTTTCCAAGAAGAATATGAATTTAAGGCAGCATAGAGGGTTGATGTCAGCATCGAGTACAAGAGAGGGTTGATGTCAGCGTCAAGTACAGAGTTTTATTCAAAAGCAGATGTCAGCCTTATAGGCTCAGCACTTACATGTAGCAGTCATTGCAGCACGTGCCAGCAGCCTTCAAATGCCACCTCTGCCTCTGAAAGGACAGGTGAATTTGCACTATACCCGCTCCTCCATTGCCAAGGTCAACATTTCACCAACCCGTTACAGAGTGCTCCACCTCCTGCTTGTATATGCAATGAAGTGGAGGAAACAAGTGAGCTTAATGCCCTTTTGAATTGGATTTATTTCTGGACCTCAATTTCTTTGGGTTTCATATCAGATAAAGAAAATGTCCTCCACTTTTTAATAAAAAAAAAAAACCCCAACTCTGTGGTGGGAGAGGTTGCCTGGGAGTTTTTTTTTTTTTTCTCCTCTTTTTAGATACTTCTTTGCACAGGAGAGCTATGAACACAAATGCATACCAAAAGGGTTCAAGGCGCCAGAAGTTGAGATCAAGCTCTGTCTAGACTAACAGTTGTTTTGATGCTCGTTGGCTTTACTTTCAGGAACTGAGGAAGTCACCATGTATTGACCTGAAAGTATTCTGAGCTACGTGTCGTCACTTTACAAATAGGACACAGGATCCTAAATCACTCGCACACTATTTTTAATGTTCTTCCCACTGTTCATTAATTTTGCCAAAGAGCTCTACACATGCAAAGTGATCTCTGACAATCAAACAAGTCTTTTAACATACAGTTTGGTTTTAGATGCGCTTTTCACGTGCATAGTGTTAAACAGCTCTAGGCAGCAATTAGTTTAAGACAAAACATAGGTAACAGTAAGAGTATAATCAGTTTTCCTGACCCAAAAGCTGACAGCTAAGGAAAACCAGTTCAGCTGACAGCTTGAGAACCTTTTCTGATGAACTGGGATGAAATGCAATAGTTTTCCTTCCTCACAATTATACTTCCACAGATAAGTCCTCCTTCAGTCATGGCCTAATCCTGGCTATCATTAAATACTCACACCAAGGGGTGCAACCATGGAGCCTGGCCAGCTTTTTGCCCCGATTCGCTCCATGCAGTTTCTTTGTGTGGTGCTAAATCACTACCAGGACAGCACCAGTGTAGGGAAATGTTGTAACTTCACCTCGCAGCAGTAAACAACAATGCTCAATTGTCTTACTTGCCCCTTTGTCAGTGGAGACCTGAAAAATCCCTGGAGGGATTTCTGTTTGGGCTATGCATTTCAGAATCTGGCATACACAGTGGTGTCAGTCTTGGTGGGCACAATGGTGCACTCATCTCCTGCCTGTTGGGTCCCTGCATTCAGCAGAGCTCTGCAATAAAAAAAGTGTTTGGCAGGTACTGGGGGAGTCAGCTTGTTTTCAGAACCCTGTTCAGTTTTCTGCTCCCACTCTCTCAGATGGTTACCTGAGATGATAATGCCCATGTTTATACGGATATATCTAATGGGAATAATTGAATCCATTAGTCAACTCGTGGAAACAAACCCTCTGTCCAGCTGTGGCACACTTGTGTGCACAATTCCCTTAACCCCAATGAGTCACACGTTCCTTGAGGAGGGTGAACACCTGAGTGGCTATAGCAATATCCTGCTGCTTACAGAAATACAAGACTATAATCAGTAAAAATTACCACTCCAGGCTGACATTGAATGTGTAACCAAGACTTTCTAGGTGCACAAACATTCTGAATTTGCATATAATATATGTATATATGAGACAGAATGTACAACAAAATCACTTATTAGATGTTATCAAAACTTCTTGAAAGGGATATGATATTTCTGTTTGAACTGCACTTTAAGTACTTTAAATTGAGATATTGAAACCTCTTCAACATCATTAACCTGGATTGAAAATAATCAATAAATAATCATTTTGCGTGTAAGTATGAAAGGAAAATGTCTGATACATTAATCATGAAACCCCTTTCTGTACTAATGGTTGCCATAACCTAAGGGATCGATTCCATTATGGATATTTACACAGTGACCTATTAGGAATACACGGAAGTATCATTTTTTACATTGATTATCCATCCTTAAAACAGATAGTAATGTATACTTAAATGCATGGATTGCAAAAATAATTTTTAACCTTTATTACGTACTCTCTGTTGAAAAGGAAATCATTTGAGTATCACTGTATGAAGGACACAATTTCAATTTATGTCTTCAGAACTGAGGACAATTAGGAATATATGGGAGGAAAAAAAAAAATAAATTCTTATTTGTAATAGTTGGGCAAGTGAGTTACCTAGAACACAAACACTTCTAATCTGAACCCAAGCAAATACAGACATTGCTGGAAAACCAGAAAATAAATACATATTAAACTTTCACAAATCGTATCACCTTTCGGAAATGCCTGAAGCAAAATCCCCCTTCTGAATAGCTCCAACATAAACCAGCAGAAACTCTAAAAAGCCTGCCAGGTGCTGGAAGCAGTGTGTTTTAATTTGACAGACTTGTCCTATGTCAAGTTTTCACAGTAAATAGCAGGGCTACTGAGGAGATAACTACAAGTCCAACCAGGAGCCACACAAATGGCCTAAAGGTGACACAAACACACCTGAGGGCTATCACCTCCAGCCACAGCTGTCTGCCACCTGGGGCCACATTGCCTGCTCACCTTTCCCACCCTGACAGCTCAGGGTTTGTGCTGCAGCACCCATCATCTATGTCACCAGGGAAAGGAAAAATCACCGCTTTGTGCCCCAAGTGGAGGGGAAAGTCCAGGGGCTACAGGACCAGCAGGGAAAGAGCAGCTGGAAAGTGGAGCAGGGCAGTTATAATAAAGGCTCCTAGCAAATCAAAGTCTGCCTGTGACCCTGATGCTCTCCACCTAGAGAGGGCAACAGTGATGAAACACTATAGCCCCATGGAGGGAACATAAACATTACAGACCTGACAATGACAATCACTGCTATCTAGGCATAGCTCGAGAAAATGGAGGGAGTTTAACCTGTGACAGCAGCTCTTTTGTAAAAGTAAGGGCTGGTCATCTTCAGGTTAGTTTTACAGAGAAATAGGAGAAATGTCTTCTTTTATTTGGCAGTAACTCTGTGTAGAGTTCTTGCTGGGAAAAGAGAAGGAAAAATAAAGCCTCCTAGTACATTTTAAACAAGCTGTCACTATGTTAACCAAAGCCCAAAGAATGCTCGTAGTACCTGCTCTTAGCAAACTCACTTACTTGATTATCAAATCAATTTAGCAATTCACTGAAGTGCCCATCATCCCTCAAGGCCGTTGCCACACCTGTCAACAAAAACCAGGCACCGACTCCTCTCTTAAGGACATAACATGTGTCAAATTGAAGGTCCTATTCAAATCACAGCTTCCTGCCAGTTCTGATCTCCTCTTCCATCTTTCATGCCATAATCTGCTTAAAACGAACAAACCCACTGGTTTTGAAAGTGCTGAACTTTCCACCCACCAGTGAGGCCAGCGGTGGTGCGGTGGGGATGGCACTGGCCCCTCAGGCTGCCGCAGCAAAGCAAATACCTAGAGATAGAGGTATGAATAATTCCTCCTTGGTACTCAGAGGGCAGCAACTGATCTTTCTGGTCTTTATCAGAAAAAGGATTTCTTTGTTGTTTATGCTGTTAGATAAATAGATTTTTTTCAATATGAACTTCTCCCTTGCTACAGACAGAACATATATGTGGTGCTATCACAGAAACAATACTGCCCTGCTCTATAGCTCCTCTCCTTCACGGCAGCACTCATTAAAAATTAACTTTCCAGTCCTCTTTAAATTTTTTCCAAATGCAAATCTGGTGAGTCTATACAGAGGAAACAGATCTAAATCTCTCACCATACTTATATACAAGTTACTTATCTGTATGAGCATTATTTCAAGAATGCACATACTATTTTTTTTTTGTCCTGGGGTGTGCATCACAATCCCACTAATAATTCCCTCCAATGCAAAGAGATGTGGACCAGTAAGATACATAAATAGAAGGAAGAGGCATTAGGTTTAACGCATCGACATTTTGGCACTATTAGCCATGCAAGAGCCTGGGCAGAATCTCAGTCTACAAAAGCAGAATCTTAGCCGTGTTCTCCCTCCTCTACATGAGGTCTGCAGAGCCAGCACCATGGGAATTTAACGTTCAAAGTACCTCTTGCACAAAATGCCCTGCCATTGTAAGCACTGCAAACTCTCAAAACAGTTCTGCATGAGGCCCCATTTTAATCTTTTGAGCACCCTTTCTTCTGAAAGCATAAGCAGATTAAGCTCACTGAGCATCCTCCTTCAGCAATCACAGTAGATGCATTAAAATACAGTAAATGAAGAAGGGCTGATAAGACTGGAATGAATGCATTATCTCAAATCCCAGATTGATATAACTTTATAGAAGTAAAGAAATGAACGTAAGAACAGACTTTAAATACTGTTTCAAGGAAAAAGTGTCGATGCATTGATCTTATGAGTGCTATTATCAGATGGCTATCTCTGTGTGTCGGGTGAATCCATTCACTGATACAAAGACACGTCAGGTTGTCAAAGCCTGAAATTTATCCTTACTAATTATTTCTTTCCTACTGCCCTTTTCCAGTTTCAACTTCTGACTGATGACAAATTATTCCTTGCAGTGTTACCAAAAAGTTTTATACTTCTATCTTACTTGATCACAGTGGGAAAACATCTGAAATCTGCTAATAATGCAGCACTACTATATCAGAGATGGCACGCAGATGTTTTGCTACCTCAAATGTTAAGCAGGCCAAAGTGCTAGGAAGCTGTCTTTGAAACAAAAGCTTGCTTTTCTTCTACAGAACACATTAACTTCCTCTTACATAGCCTCACTTCAAACTCCTCAGTTGAGACCTGCACTTGAGCTTTCACGTGTTTCATATATATTTCATATCTCTTTTCTTTAAAATGGACGAACACAAAGGTGTTTAAGTTGCAAGCATCCAGATATTGCTGTTCTCAGTTTCTTGAAAGACTGATTTGTAAAACTGTAATCCTGTACTCTGGATATACAGCAACTCCCTTCCAGGTTATGTCTGGTAAGGGGACACACAGCTCAGCACACATATCTGCTATGCCACAAAGGGATCAGGAACATTTTAATCGGAGGCAAGATGAGGAATATCCACTTCTAGTTTTGACCAATGTGGGTCTTGGTACTACTAAATTGGCTGATAAATCACCATATGGTTCAGTGGGAGGGCTAACAGGCCTTTCATAAATGGTATGCCAGCAATAACAGCATGTAGCTTTCAGCATTACTTAGTAAACAGCATGTGGTTTAACATCAATGACTGGTATGATTGAAGGTACCTACTTTGGGCACTTCCTGGAAGCAAAGGCCCCTTAATTTTTTTCCTACTTAAAACAGGAAGTATGGGGAAAATTAGATGAGGAAAAGAGAAAGAGGAGAAAGACATGACTATGAATTTGAGGATGGGTGACTCCATTTATGTTCAGGAAATAATGGGTTTTACTTTTACTCTCTTGAAATTTCATCTTCTGAATGCAGCTCATTAAGTGAGCACTCACATTCCTGCCTCCCAAACAGAATGAGACCTCTCAAGCAAAGAATTTCAAATCAATCTTTTTTTTAAACCCTCCTGTTATCTCCAATCTCCTATTTTCAGCTGGATGCAATGACATTTCTTTTTCTTAAGGGATATTATGGTCCTGCCTGCTATATGCCACCATAAAATGAAATGTGTCACTCAGCAAGTCACCTTCTCCTCAAGAGCACTAGTCTGCCCTAAGAGGATCTAGACCTGAGAGAGGAGAACAGAATTTCCTGCTCAAACAAGGGTGACGAGAAACTCAAGAAAAGAGGTTTCCTCTTCTTTTCAAATGAATTTTGTAATTTTGGCTACTCATCTGTGGGCACTTTTGCATTTTAAAAAGTTAAATCTGCTACTCTGAAAACCCTAGAGTACTGCATGCATGCACTGAGCACTGAAATTTGGTCTCTTAGTTGTAGGCACTGCTACCCTGAAGGAATGGAAGAGCTTGATGCAGGAATAAAAATCAATTAAAACTACCTTTACAGCAAACTGGTTAAGGTAAAGAGAAGACAAGTGATGTTGCAGCCTCGACCTTCAAATCATAGAATGTTGGTAAAATCTCTATAAAGAAAAAACCTACAAAATTCAAGAAATTGAATCCATGCCAGGCACAATCACATCCCAGAGATCTCTCCCTTCCATAACAAACATCTGATAGATCTTGGACTAATGCATGTTTTTAGTTCTCAAGTTACATTTGCTGCCTGGGGTAAGCAAGGTTCCCCCACCACACTTTATTTTGTGTCTGAGAGTCTGTTCAAAAACCAGATTTTCCCCCAGTCCCAGAGAAGAATGATTCATCCTTAACTTACTAGGGAGACACTTCAAGTTGTCTTTTCTTGGACAATTAAGAGTCCTCTCTGGAGAAGCTAACACACTTTTGGCAGATCAGGTGACATTTTCTGTGCTTGAATAAACTATTAACAAACTGTTGAGGAGGAAAAGCTCTTTCCCACCTGGTAATGCCATTTTTAATTCTGGTGGGAAGCCAAAAATTTGCATTTCTTACACTTGTGTAGCTCAGAAGCTGTATTTAAAAAAAAAAATTAAAATCTCCCGAGCAGTCAATGGACTATGACACCCAAGCCCTCATTGAGGGATATGATAACAAAGGCTTTCCTGCCCAGGCAGGGAGTGTGCTGGAGGCAGCTGCAGGCAGGAAAGAGAAGGGGCTATGATTTCCTGGAAATAGGAGCCTGATTTGCCTCCTCTCTGAAGCCAGAGGATAAAGGAAAGCCTGCTTTAGGGACATCCAGCCTAGATGGTATAGTGATAGTACAGGACATTAGCCACTTCTTGAGGTATGTACTGAAAAGCCCTGTTGCTTAGAGAATATAGAATTTTGCTTATTAAGCTGGGTAGAAAAATAGGGAGCAAGATGGGACACGTATTCAAGGATCAACTATTTTCCCCCAATTGTTTTTTCTTGACAGGAAGAGGAGTGCTGTGTGTCTCAAAGCATGAGCAAACACATACCTTTCTCTCTCGTTTTCAAGCACTTGATTGTTATTTCATTTCTACCAGACAGTAAACTCTTGCTGTGTTTTAGGTCCTTTTTCAACTTTAGTTAACCTTCCCATCCTGTCTGTAAATACAATGCCTGTGAACTGGGGAAATAACACGGACTACACTCATATTGCTGCCTGATCTCTTACACCATGTGAAGCTTTATCATAGTAAAAAACAAAGCAATTCATCCCTGCAAAGCCTGCGGTTATAGCAGCAGCAGCACTGCTGTATCCCAGAGTGGGAATTCCACTGGGGCAGGCACTGCACAAACCTAGCAAAGAAACACTCTTTGCCACAAACAGCTTTTAAACTCAGAATAAGAGACAGCAGAAGAATTCACGTGGGAGGGCAAGAACGTAAATATGATACTACTGATCAGCACAGCTCACAGTGAATGCATTTCACAGCCCATGTCCCCCTAGAATTAAAAAGCCTTTTGATGACCTGCATTATAAAATCAATTTTAATGAAAATCTTTTTGGAGATATAACAAGACAGCAAGGCACATCTTTTCTGGATTACACAAGCTTTTGGTCATCATCCTTTAGAAAACAGTTCTTTAACATGTGATAAAACAGAAAAAAAAAAGGAAGTAAAACCTGAATGAAGTTTTCTAACTGCAAAAAACATGTCTGATGTAATTTATTCACTTGGCATGAAATTATAGCAACTGTTTAGAATTCTTCAGGAAAGATAAAAAACAACCAAAAAATAAAAATGCAATCAGTAGAGCACCAGTATAATAGACAATTTAAATAATTTCCTGCTTGTTGCCTTAAATCATGATTAACATTGGTGAAATCTATTCCCACTGTTTGAGACCCAGTGAAACGACTTCCATGGGAAATACTGGCCAACAAGCTACCAGCAAGCCCATTAACCACATTAAGGTTTTGTTTTGATTTTTTGTGTGCCAAGGAAACATTATCACTTCTTAACACATTTGTGCAATGCTTCTTTTATCTTTTTGCCAAATGTTATCTATTGTTGTTATTTCCAGAGTGCCTATTGGAATAATGATGAAGGGTCATACATCTCCAGGGGAAGATATCCCAAAGTCCCAGGACTGATAGACTTGCCTGACGGAAAGAGTCGGTGCCAAGCACTTATCAAATTGCATGTGTTTTTAACCAATGTCCCAGGACCCTTGTGAAGAACCAACCCAGCACTGCATAGCATACAAACACACCTGACCTGCACACTTGGTGCACCTGCAGGCTAGGGACATTTGACTGATCTGCAGCTCACCTCTCTGTAAGCCTCATGCACTTCAAGGCTGTGCATTTGACTCAGAAAAAAAAATGTTTTCCTTTAAATAAGTTCCCAAACCTAAAGATCTATGATCATTTTTGGAAAAATTGTTTCCCCCTTTGCAGTGTTGACTGAGGTGTCCATTTTCACTAAGAGCAATAAAAAGCCCTCTAATAGCTGTAGGAATAAATTTCTTTCTGCAGTGTTACTGAAGCCCCCATATCTAGCCCTGCTAAATGATGTGGTGCTTCTGTCCAAGATGTATTTGCCCTGAGAATTGCTGAAGTTCAGCTGATTCTTCACTTCCAACCTGGGTTAGAAAGCCTCCATGCACAGCCTCCCCGCCTGCACTCACCTTGCACCAGTGCTGCGGGAAGGAGGCTGATGTGGACACGTCAGAGAAGAGCTCCTGCTAAAAGACCCTTCAGGCCTATAAAGTCCTAGCCTGTTCCTTACAACTAGGGCCAAATGAAGTTACCTCCTCATAACGAAACATTTTATCTTGCAGAAGCCTACCAGATATTCTAATATGGTAGCTACCTAACATGGTAGCAGAAATAGCTATCACCTGTTATCCTTTTTCTTCTCCTCCCATAATCAAGTAACTATTCCATAAAAAAGGAACTTAGCAAACTCCCATACATAGGTTTTTTTCCCCCCACCCTTTTCTTGCCACATTGAATTCCCAGAGTGAATGCCAGGAAATCCAGTGGCCTAAGTTCCCAGTAAGCTCAGCAAGTAAAGTTCACCTTTACAGCTGGGGAAAGACAGTCCCATTTTTCTAAATCAGACGATCCCACATTTCAAGTTACAATCCTATTGAATCTGCTACCTTTCATTAAAGTAGTTCTTATAACTCTGTCAAATTCTCCAACCTCTGTATTGATTTTTTTCTCCTATTCAAAATAACTCTCCTTTACAACAAGAGCTGGCTGTCAGACTCTTATCTCTTATTTTCACCCCATCTGATCCTCCTTCTCCTTGTCAGTCTTTCCCAATTCCCATTAATCATGTAGAAAATCAGGGATTTATGTTAAGAGGAATGTACAACTCTTAGCTCATCATTAACATACTGTAATTGCAGTGTAGTGTTACTGTCTCTGACCTTTTCAATAAGTCAGTGGAAATACTTTGTGGAAAGCAGGACATTCCTACCCAACATGAAGAGTTATATCTGGTTTGTGTTACTGGATAGTTATTTCAAAATAAAACCCTGGATGTGTTGTAACATTTGCAACTCAGTCTAGAAACTACTGGGGCCTGGCTGGCAGAGGGAAGATGCTGCCATAAAACCAAACTGCTGTTACGTCCCTAAATTTTGTCTGGGTCTCTACATGAACAGTCCCAAGATATGCTAACCCCTTCAATAAACATATTTTAATTTCAGACCATCCTCTTGTGTTTCTTCTTAATTATCACAGGGCATTCACAGAAAAGATCAGCCAGATGGAGACTAAATATTTCACTACCACAAGATGAAGCATTCTGCACTAAAATGGAACCTTGATTACAATAAAGTCATTAATTAAAGTCTCAACTGATTCTCTTGTCAGTATATGGGAGGCACTAAAGACAACTGCGAGGAGACAGTGTATCAGCTACACTAAGGAAAATAAAACAGTAAACCAGACAGCTATAAGATGATGTTTAACTTGCACTGCTTACGGTCTTTACAGTGCAACATGATGGAAACTCAGCCATATGCTCCATATATCCATTCAGTTTATGTTTTAAAATTATGACACATGGATTTTCTGACAATGAGAAACATGAACAAGTTTTAAGAACAAATTCTGGAGACTCCTGGAGTAAAATCTTACTTTACTGGAGATAAGACAGAGCAGCAGATTTGGAATTTTAGCGTCTTGGCTTTAAATTGAGAGTATTTTATGGCTATCTGCACAGCCTAAGACTGTGGGAAAATGGGAGACAGAAGACTGTAAGAAAACAGGTTGAAAAAAAACATGGTGCATGTCACAGTTTGGAAAAAAAAAAAGAAAAGGAAAAGTTAAATGTAAAAAATCCCCAAGTCATCTCCCTGTCTGGATGATTAAGTCAGAGGTGCTGTAAGAGATGCAGATGGCATCTGCAGTGCATATGAAATTCCCTAGACACTCTACAGCAGACAGCATGACTATGGAACCAAATCCTCATTCAGAGTTTCACCAGCACATCCCCTATCAAAGTCACTGGGAGCTCTAAGTACTCCCCTATAAGTGTGGGTTTGGTCCTTGGAGAGATTAGAGTAAAATGACTTCAGACAGTCAAAATCTCTCACTGTGATATATTCCCAGTGGTCCTCTTTGGGTCCCTCCATCATTTATTGACTTCTACTTTGCTACATCCTGCCAGATGGAGGCAAGAAAATTTGAAGAGCAACTAGTAAATGAAATATAAGGAAATAAAACGAATGCTGGCTCCCTGTTTCACAATTAGTCTTTACTTGTGCTTGAAGTCAACATCAGAGGTCTTTGCAAAATTACAATTACCAGATATGCTGGATCCCAGAAATAATAAACCCAGCTGCAACATAGCAATATAGGGTGTTACTTCTCGATGGCATATCAAGAAAGCTGACTGTGATATAGTCATCTTTTCATGTCAGAAAGGGTGCTTAAATGTAAACAGACTTAAAAGTGCACCAAGAGTATAAAACTAAAGAATAGAAAAGGCCCCAATTCTAACACTATAAAGTAAATATCCTCTGCCATCGACAGAAAGACAAAAGGCTGGACATATACTGAAGATGACCCCAAGTGTGACAGACAGACTTAACATTCAGGATAAAACAAAACAAAACCCCCACATTAACCAGTCTCAATTTATTCAATAAACGTTTTTGTGCACAGAATACTACACATTTCTCCTACATTAATGGCATTGATTGTCTTCTGCCTGTGATAATGTAAAACATCAGAATTTAAGGAACATAATAAGAAGTAGAGTAGCACACAGTGATAAACTTTGGCAAGGAGATCTGAGAATTCAGATTAGAGCAACCAGCTCTACGCTATGCTGAAGTGAGTATGTAAATTCAAAGGGTGGGGGGGGGGAGGGAAATCAAAGTAGCAGCAAGAACAAAGACACCATTAGAACCTGGAAAGTCTTCTAAGAAACTTACTTAAAGAAGAGCAAGAATTGTTAATGCAAATGGTTGTTTTGTAGTAATAATTTAGTAAAATGAATCTATCAATGTAATGTAAAAGCTCATTAATCACCATGAAAGGGTGTTACGTCTTCATTTTCTGCTGGGATGGTTTGTGGGGTTTTGCTTGGATTTTTTTTTTTTTTTTTTCCTAATTTTTAAATGGAGAACATCTCAAGATCTCCAAAAACATGCGTGTTGGCACTTGTAGGTACAAAATCACTTAGCTATTTCAGAAACCAAGTTGATGTTCCTATTACCAATTTGGCCTAGACAGTGCAAGTTTGTTCATGTAAGATTAAAGGGATGAGGTCTCTATGGCATATTGCAGCATGGTCCTTGGAATAAGATTCTCATTTACTAAATAAATTACTGTATATTACTGTATAATGGTGTTCACATTATAACTGACAATTAGCACCATTAAAGAGAAAGCTCATAAACAGCCAAATCTCACATCAAATTAACACAGTCATGATTAAAATCACTCTTCTGATTTCTGCTCTTCACAGAAATAATCAGCATTTTGCATAAAAATGAGTATGACGAAGCTCACAAAAACAAAAACAAAAAAATTCACAGTTGTGCTGGGATGGTGGTACCAAAGTGCCAGCTAGCACTGCCACGTCAGCTGTTCGCTTGCCTACGAAACACTAAGTGCCGGGTTTCCCTCCTATCAGGCAGCCCACAGAGCGTGCCCTGCCTTCTGTGAGCACTGTACAGGCAGGACTGGTAACCACTATGCTGACACTGGAGATTAAAGTGCTGCAATTACTCCTCTTGGCTTTAATGAGGGGAACCTGGGTTCTCTCCTGGCCTGAGGGAAGCTCATCATCTTTATTTTAATTTTGTCACTTCGACATTTAAATGGTTTCCAGCATTTGCATTTTCATTTATACTGCTTCGACTTCAGAAAGAAAAAGAAAGAACTGAGTAATTATAGCAGAGAAGAACAATAAAAAAAAAATACAAAAGAGTCAGCAATTCATTAAAATTTAGAGAATGCCATGTTAAAAAACTTTTCTTAACTTGAAGAAAAATGGAGAGACTCTTTTTCTAAGCTGGCACAGAGCCCACATCCTCATTAGGATTCATGCTCTGCTCACACAACAATACACTAATGGTATCGCTTTAATCTTCAGCATCACAGCACTACCCCCTGGCCTCCCCCAGATGATGGTGCTAAAATGGCAAGAAGCAGGTAAAAATAAACTTGAGGCCAGTGATGAACAGGCCCGGTATCAAAGCAGAACCTGATTCTGGATAAAAATTTGAAGCACATGCACATCTCCATTCATGAATGCTACTTCAGAGACCACCAAGCTTATAATGGCTTTATAAGGCTCAAGTATCACCAAGGAAAATCTAATCAATAAATAAGCAATCAGGACCACATAATGAAAGAATACCATTACATATGCCATGGTTTGAAAAGGAATCACAGTATGTTATATATGCATAAAAGTACTGCAAGATAATATGCCTTTGATCCAACATGCCTTTAAAGCAGGAAACAAAAGGATGTTCTCATATATCTTACCAACTAATTTAACATATAAATCACAAAAAAATATGATCCAGATGGGCTTCAATGAAGGAAACCAATTAACGCAGACAGCCTTACCATCTGACACATTAGTTGTAATAATAAAAACCAAACAACATGGTCAAACAATAATGCTCTGTATTATATATGACATTTCTAATTAGTTTCTGCATCCTCTTCAAGAAAAAAAGACTACCAGCAAGCACTTTGTTTCCCAGAGGAAAAAACATCTAAACTTCATGTGCACAGAGCATAGTCTATGGATGAAGCTGATCTATCTGCACTCCCCTGGGATATGCTTTGGTACTAATGGATTTTGCATAGTCCACATCTGGTTGTACAATTAGAAAATGTTTCCCTTCAGCTGTGTCACCACTGTAGCTGCTGCAGACCTGGAATGTCAATACCTGTGTGCGCCTTAAAAGTTTTACCTGTAACCACAGGCTCAAAATAATCAGACTTGGGTTTTGCTTTCTGTAGAATAGGATTTTGTTTTTTCCTTTCTACAGCCTTCCTAGAAATGCCAGTTCTCAAATGAAATACAGTATTTCTGGCACAGACCTCCCAGAATCAGGCAATTAGGATTGCATCAGACAGTTGCAAGCTGAACTACAATTAGCATTACAAATTAAAAGCTTCACCATGCATACACGTACATTTACTGTTTGAGAGGTCTAATCCCAACCATGAGGATTGGTTTTGCATGTATCGGCAAGAACTCCGTTTCATCACCTTAGACCTACTGGCCCTTTCAAAATCCACCCCTGAAAATCTTTTTCAGCACATGAGTGAAAGCTGGGAATCTTGGGTAGGAGGTAGATAGCATCGCAACAGGGACAGGCTTGGTTTGGAAACTGCTCTTCCTTTACAAAACAGTAAAAAGGAAAGGTTGTGGGGATTCTGCTAATGCCATCATAGCCAGGAAGGGCAGAGAACAGAGGTTCATGTCATTGCAATGAATACAGATCACTTGAAAAATGACATTTTCATTATTAGGATTAACACTAAACCTATCTGATGCAGTAATTTATTTTGCACAGCATTCATAAACAAGTGACCTAAATTCTGAAAGGCAGACTACTTGTTTTTTTCCAATTTTAAATTAAAAAAAAAAAAAAAAATAGTATTCCAAACATTTGAAAATAAAATGAAAAATACTTAAACCAAGGAACATTATTTTTTGTTTCCAAGGTAAGATAGCTTCCATTCATCAAGCCAGCAACAAATAGTCCTGATATCATAAGAAAGAATTTGTGAAGTGAAAATACTATTTCTGACACAGAAGTCCCAGGCTCCTTTATCATCCCTGCTCCCTGAAATTCCAAAAGAGGACTTGACTGGCTCTGTAGACTTCCTGAGTGTTCCTTCTGTCACCCAGAAATAGGTTTACAAATACAAGTATTGCCAACTGAGACAGAGCAGAATGACGGTGTTTGGGCCTTTATTTCCTGTGTTCAGATGTGGTCCCTCGTGTGAACTCACAGCTACATCAGCCAGAAGCTGTTGGAAAAGCTCATTAAAAAAAACTAATAAAAAATTTCTGCTTCAATGTACAGGTTCAGAATTGGGAGACAAAAAAAAAGTTTCTAATTCTTGTGTGATGATGCTGTTGGAGCAGCGAGGTGAAAATTAGAGGTTTTGGTCATGCACTAGAGTCTGTTACAATCTCCCTTTGTGCTTTGGAAGCCCCTTCCCACCTCCTGAAAAATATGAATTGGCTAAAGCCACATGTGATGAATTATGGCAAGCTGGGGGTTGAATCAAGTTCCTACAAAACCCTGTTCACAAAAGAATCATTTATGCCCACACATGAGCTTTCTGGGCAAGAGCAGCTCCCTATAACCTGCTCACATACATATGCCACGCTCTGAAAGTGCTTATCGCCTTACCAACAGGAAAAGGTAACCTCAGATAACATCTCTTTTATCTCACCATACAAAGCCTTGAATATAGAGTGAAAAGTATCAACAAACTCTATTGACACAGAAAACATTGCACTGATAACAGAGTGACCTAGAGCTATCAGTCACAAGCCAAGACCCAACCGCACCATGCTCCACAGCAGTCTATAACACAGGGACCCTTCCATCTAAAGGCAGGTGCTTGAGGTCAGCTGCAGACAGTCTCTCACCCTGTGCTCTCAACGCGGCCACGTTCACAGGGTGCTGTGCCCGAGCTGAGACCTTGCTCCTGCTGTGGCCCAGTGCTCTGCTCTGATAGCTGGGTGGCTGTCAGAGCAGGGCTGGCTCAGGTCCAGCTGGCTCCTGCACCAGCAGAGTAAAGGCACAAATACATGTGTTTGCACACAGATGTATGTAGATGTCCTGTTAGTACAAGGCAAGAGACCATAGCTGAATACAGGTAGAGAGGGGCCTGTATGTGTGTAAGGAAGCAATACCAATCAAAGACGGCGGTCTCAGCATGATGGCTCCAAACTGCTGCTGTTTGTTTGTAAGCATCATGGGAAAGAAAAAAATTGGAGGACGAGGTCACTTTGTTGGATATTTGCAAGGAGATCCTCCTGCACATGAAAAGCTTATGGGAGAAATGAGAAAAGTGGCTGTTTGCAAATTAACCCATGGGACATGAGAGCTGGCAACGCTAGCAAAGCCGAGCTCAGAGCTGACATTGCAAAAGCACATAAGAGATGATAGATAGAGTGCTGCGAGGGCCGGAAGGGCCTTGAAAGTGATATGTTCACTGAAGGAAACATTGCCCTATTTCACAGTCCTCTCAAACTACAGCAATACATTCTGATTTTTTTTTTTTTTTTTTGAGAACATAAGCATATGTCTTTCCACTCACCTCAACAGGGAACCTCTTGCCATTGATGCTGTGCTCAGAACCAGCTGATCCGTTGCTTTGACCCCAGTGAAACTCCACTTTCTCTGCCTTGAATCTGCCCGGCAACCCAGCACCACTGACAAAATAATCATCCTTCAGCAGGATAGCAACTGCACACACAGAACAAGGAGAAAGATGTTCTTAGAACATTTTTTATGAAGCATTTACAGGTTTCGCTCATTATATTAGAATACTTTTTCTAATGCAAATAAAATGTCTGGTCATCATTTTCCTTTTCACAGGGATTGGTTTTAAAAAAAGTCTACAAGTAATGCTTGCTAATTATGGAAGTGATTATGAAGTTACATAGACTACAGAAAATTGGACTACAGTCCAAATTTCTCAAGGACTTTCTGCCCTTCTTATTGCACTTGAATTAAAATTTAAATGGCAAACTCCACCAAAACCTGTTTAATGCGGTTCAAAAGAGTAATGGCTGACCACGTTCCCTGGTCTTACAAACTCCCAAAGGTCTGTAGATCACAAGTTAGGCAAAGAATGAATCCTTCTGCTTGTTAGGTTTGCATTACTTTGGTGTGGGTGTGAGAAAACCTTCTGTGCTGTCCCACTTTTACTGCTGGGTCTGGTGGATACTTACCTTAGCCTCACAGCTCTTCCGTTCTGTAATGTGAGGAGAACGATGGTAACATTTTTGAGACCCGCTCATGAGACAACCTCACAGAATAGTAGGGGCTGGAAGGGACCTCTAAAGATCACTGAGTCCAACCCCCTGCACCAGAGCAGGATTGCTTAGAGTAGATCACACAGGAACAAGTCCAGGTGACTTGTGAAAGTCTCTAGAGGAGGAGACTCTACAACCTCTCTGGGCAGCCTATTCCAGTGCTCTATCACCCTCACAGTGAAGAAATATTTCCTTATGCTAAGGTTGAACCTCCTGTTTTCCAGTTAATGGCCACTGCCTGTAGTCCTGTCACTGGACACCACTGAGAAAAGTCTGGCACCATCTTCCTGACACCCACCCTTTAGATATTTATAAGCAATGATAAGATCTGCCCTCAGCCTCCTTTTTTCCAAGCTAAACAGAACCAGTTCTCTCAGCCTTTCCTCATACGGTAGATGCTCCAGGCCCTTAATCATCTTAGTGGCCCTGTACTGGACCCTCCCCAGTAGCTCCTTGTTGGGTTGGTTTTGGGGATTTTTTTTTTTTTTTTTTTTTTTTTATGGGAACAGCATAACCCACAAGGATTTCTCTGTCTTCTCAAGCCAACTGTGTCATCACAATGGGAATATTAATATAAATCCGATTTTATTATGCAAGAGGGAGGATTCTATTCACTACTGAAAAACCAAAAGAGTTAGTTGTGAAATAGAAGTTATTCCTCCACTGGTGAATCAGTGGCAGGCTCTGCTGGAGGCCAGGCTTTCTGCTGCATCAGGGCTGCCCTTCCATTAGTACGGACAATCAGAGTTGGCTACAGCAGCCTCATCTCAGGTCCAACTGTGCAATTTAGAAACTTCTCAACTTTAAATTATTTAGGTTAAAAACCATCTAAAAGTTAAATTGCACGAGATCTTCAGATGTTTCTAAGTTGTGCCAGTGACACCACAGGGTTATTTTTATCCATGATTTCTAGTTCTGCCGGCACAACCTTTGCAGCCAAGCATTTCTGTAGAAAGATGGGTGGTGCAGGACTGGTTATAGGATACTATTCCCTGTGTCAGCCAGGGTACTACTAGTGGTCACTGGCTTCTTACACCAAATTTGTGAAACCTAAGAGGCTGAAAGCACCACTTCTCTCTTCCTCCCTTAAAAAATTCTAAATGAGCTCAGTAGTATTTTAAATACTGAAAATCTCACTCAATTGGTTACAAATTCCATAGATAAAATTGTAGGAGATAAGCAATACAGGAAAGCAGATCCGTGTGCAACTGTTAAAAACCTCTGTGGGGATTCAGTTGCATCTAATAAATATTTGATAGTTCCTAAATCATTTATGGCTCTGTCAGGGGTCATTTTACTTGTTTTAGATGAATAATTAAAAGGATAATTAGGAGGATGTACAATCTGAAATGTTCATCTAATTGTTCATTTTACAGTGTTTCTTACACTGCTGAGCTGTACAACACATGCTCCCATCACCTTCCTATCTTAGCATCATCCCCTTGCTGCCAGTGGCTTGGGGGGTTCTGTCCCTTCCATTTGATCTCTAGCATTCAGGATGGGAACAATCAAACACCACCTTTCCAGGCTTTGGGAGCCACTGCTTTTATCCAATAATTTCTGTAGTGCACAGCAATGAATCAACCCCCAAAGCCCACTGATTTAAAATACTATATAATTGAAATTACAAAACTAAAGAAGGTGGTGCATAAGCCACCAGAATCACAATTGCATGATGCCATTTGCAGGATCACAGCTGGAGCTCTATGGCCATCACCCTTTTGAGAGCAAAACATACACCTGGATACAAAGCAGCTCTTTCTCTGCCTTAATGGAATGGCTCTGACGGTCAGGACCAGTCAGAGTGATGCACATCAAGTAGGAAAAGTACTTAAAGTCCTCAGTGACCTAAAAAGGGGTAAAGTAGCAATGCCTGTGTTATTCTGGTGAGGGTACTGCTCCCATGGGCAACTCTTCCCACAAGGCAGGTTGGGCTTGAAGAAGCCTTGTCAGCCTCAGGCCCAGCTGACACCAGCTAACAATTATAAGGTGGCACAAATGACAACAACTAATGTAACTACAGCTATGAAATGTGCTTATACTCTCCAAGTGATCTTTATCACTTGGGAACTAGCAACTGTGTTGATGAAATCGAACCCACATTACTGCCTTTGCAATGGTAATCATGCACAAAAGCATTTCTAGTCAAGACAGGGGCTTAATGAAGTCATTTCCATTTTCTGAATGAAACACTGTTTTCTGTACATTGTCTGCCCTTTACCAGGGTGGGTCTGTGAGAAACAAGAGCGAGCAGAACAAATCAAGAGAGCAGTAACTTTTTAACCTTTTAACATTTCAGAGCATAAAAATAACTAATTGTTCTATCCTAAAAAATAAAATTACTAGGTCCAATAGCAATAACAATAACCTAAGTAACACATTTCCTGCTGGTTAATGAGCGTCAGGACTAAGGGCCTTTGGCTTTCTCTTGGACCCCTGTCTCTTTTAACCAGTCATTAATTGCTGAGAAATGCCCTCTACATCCATCACCATTGCTTAAACAGATATTTAGTTTACTGTCTCTGTCAGTCTGCAATATGAAGGTCTCATATGGCCATCTGCTCCAAGACTCTGCTGCCAAAATTGATCACAATTTATGGCACAACCTGCCTCTGTGTTCTACCCACAAGCCAAAACAACCTACTTGGTTTGCTGTTCTACTACTTACCACCTTAAAAACTAATCCCAGGCAAGTTTCTTCAGAAGGTCAGAAAACCAAGAAAAGGAACAGGACTTGACAAAATAAGTGAGGAGTTAAGAGCTCAGCAGAAGAAATCAGGGATGACAGTAAGGCAAAAAGAGTCTTCACATTACCAGTAAAAGGCCACAAGTTACCAAGAAAAGTGACAGTAACTGTTGCTCTGCAAAGCAGTAACTTGTCAGCAAAAATCCATACCACAATGGGTGAGGAAATCAAATACAGCAGCAGTGCTAAAATCAACCAGCAGAGAAGACAGAAGATACAGCTTTCATTGCCAACTGCATGGAGACTGAAGAATTTGCTGGCACATTTTGGTTCAACATGGTTTCCTTTTACACGTGCAGCAATATGTTCCTATTACACATACAGAACAGTATTAGCATCTTTCTTTGAAGAATGGCACTATCACTTTTTTTTGGTGGTATTTCTAATTACATTTATTGCTGGTTACCACAAATACCCCTCTGTGACCAAAAGGGCAGGGTGCATAACATAAATTGGTTAATTAAGCACAAAATGTCCATAACATTCAACTTTGCCTGAACCTTGTGTGTTACAAAGGGCAACAAAGTCCTGATTTCAAAGCAACAGGAGCATTTCTTAGTGAAGCTGGAAAAAAACCTCAGTAATGCATCAAAAACCCAAGCTATGCTTGGTGGTGGTTTCTGTTAACTGGATTTGTTTTGTGGTGAAAGAAAACAGAATCACAGCCTGTCATTCCATCTCATCTGAGTGGCAGTAACTCTCAACTCCTGCTAAGATCCTGAATTGCTGGAACTGGATCTGAAGCACTTGCTGGACAGGAGGCTGTGGCTCAGATCCAAAGTCCCCTGGAAGCAGTGGGTGTATCTGAGGTCATGCTGTGTGCACAGCTGTGTTGCAAACTCCCAGAGCAGGTACATGCCCTGGGTTTTGCTAGCAGACCTCTGACTAGAGACATGTTACATAAAGCACTACAGAGATGCATGTCGAATGTTAATAAAGATAAAAATATAGTTCCAATAAATAAAATTGAATTAATTAGTGGTTTAATCCAATTCCCTAAAAATATGTGACCTTGTCAAATGAAGAGGGTGGCCTTATAATTTCTGCTTTTTACATTTTTAGAATTAAAGAGTAATCAAATGCATGCAGCTTTGCATATAAATCAACCTTGACCTTTTGGTGAACTCTTTTGGTAAAAATAAGCAGTACTCCGACTGTTCTTTTCTCTAAAAGCCAGAACAGACAGAACAGAAGAGGATTCAGTTCAGTGAAGAACACAGTGCTATAATCATATCAGAAACACATTAGTAAGCCCCCACTACTTTGAGCAGTTATTGCTCTCTCTTCTCTAAAACCTTCCAATTTCTAAGACTTCCCATTTCCTTCCCCCCTGAGCCTTGCATCTCAGCATTCTTTTGGATTAGATGTTACAGCCTCCCAAAGCTGATAATTCAAGGTTACACCTTGAAACTCTTATACAGCCTTTTATTCTGAGGAACAACTGACTACCAAGAGAATTATTTTATACTGAGAACCTAAAAAGAAAAAAAGCCAAAACCAAACCACCCTGAAAAACAACAACCTTAAAATCAATCTGCAGAACTAGCTTTGCACAGAATGCAGAGGCAGAGATAGGTGGCTGCTGCTGGAAAATTATATTTAAAGAAAAAAAAAAGGCAGCAAATCCCAAATAACAGAACAATGAAGGAGGAGGAGGGTGGAACATGGCTTGAATTTTTAATTAACTGCAGGCAGGCTACAGAGACAAACAGGAAAGAACATACCTGTTTTTCCTGTGTTTTTCATCCAAGTCTTGTTTGAAGATTCATTGTCAAAACCATCAAGCTGTAATTCTTGATACTCATCTCCAACATGGGCCTGGTGGTCTATGATGTCTATGGGAGACTGGTGAGACCCTCCACACTTCTCGCTGGAAGTAACCCAGTGCTCGGGACCATAGTTACCTGTTAAAAAATACCAATATCGATTAACATTCCAGTGGCTCAATAGTTCTGGATAACTCTAAGTAAGAGGATGAAGCACTTAAGATCCCAAGGTAACTCCACTGCCATTACATTTCTTGCATTTGAATGAGGTTGACTTGTAAACTTTTGAGAAGATTGAAATCCACTAGCTTTGCACAGGACTCCAACTTTGCCGCTAGCAGTAATGAACAATGGCTTTTTTCTTTTTTTTAATTACTGTTCTATAAAACTATCTACAATTCCCAACTTCCCCATGCGCATATGTTATCAATTAGCATGGTGTTACAGGAACTTTCCTAAAGCTTCAGCTTTAATATATTACTATATAGTTTATCTGTTCACATGAGACATATAATGTAACAGCTACCCATTAACCCCTGTTCATGCAATAGTCTGCTTAGATAATATGAGCTTTATTAATGATCTCACTTCTTTTGGAGTTTTTGAAGCAAGAATAGATAAAATGAATGAATGAAGCTAAATGCATATTAGTAAATTTAAAGAAAACAACGAAGGGGAGGAAAAAAATTACTCTTGATAGAGGAAGTAAAGAGGACAATAACTTGTCAGGAAAATACTATAACCTTCTTTTGCTGCTCTTCTTACATGAGTTTTCCATGTTCCTTATTAGCACAGTCTGTTCTCACCTGATGTAAACTACACTCCCAAAACAAGTCAAGTCAAATGTTAGCAATTAAGGAGAAGCTCCAAGGACTAACAGGCTCCAAGACTGTTCTGCATACTTGGCTGTACCTGGACGCACCAGAGCCATCCATATTATGTAACAGCTAGCCAAAAGCAGACACAGAGCCTAATACTGTCACCTCTTCTCCCCTACACACCCTTCTACTCTTTTTAAAATTATAAATAAAAAAATAAATCAGGAAGCAGTTTAAGTTCTGGAAAGCAAATATAAGCCTCTCTGTTTTGTGAGTTCCTCACTAGCCATCATTTGAGGTCAGCAAGAGAAAAGCATGCTACAGCTGTAATGAGAAATGACACCAGCCTCCATCCCCAGCATGTCAGGGTTCTCACAGGCTCAGCAGAACACTTTAAACTATTTTTTAGTAATTGAAGATACTCACTGTTATCACAGCTGTCCACCCAACTCTCAAGGAACATGAGGAGGAGTGCATCCTGCTCCTGTTCCAGAGCTTTTGTCAGCTCCGGATAACTTTTTGGTGTATACTCAACCCACAAATTATTTAACTAAATTTCACAACAGAATTGCACCATCCCTGCTGCTGGGAGAAAAAAAAGCAGCAGTGTCTTATGGTGTGGTGGTGGATACTACCTGCAAGAGGCAGTATTATAAGCCACCACTAAATCTGCCAGAGGTTGTCTGCCATAGGCCTAACTGACCATGCCTATTCTGCAAGGTTCTCCATCACAAACAAAAAATAGTAAGTAAAAAAAAAAAGTTTTCAGGCAAACACCTTGTCACCCTCACGATATACCTGTTCTAGATGCACTATAACACCAGGGACCCTCAGGAGCACACTCAGGAGAATCTCCAGGGAATTTTCTTATGACCTCCCCTTCCAGCTCTCAAATGATTTTGTATTTTGGATTATGTATTAACAGAAACTAAGATTATATCCCTATGAGTGCAAACAGTGGTTTAGGCTCTTGAAATAGCAGCATGGAGTTCCTGTAAAGCTCTTTATGCTCAGTTTTTGAAATGCTTTACATTAGGGATCAGTAATATTATTCTCATGTAAAGATGGAGAAATTGATGGCCTGAGAAGGGAAGCATTTTGCCCAAGCTCATCTACCAAAACTAAGTTACATCCCAGGGTTGAACTCTGTTTGCCTGAGACCTCTGATGTCATACCTTTATCGTACCACCAAACGACATAGTCAGCATGAGAGTTCAGCAGGCAGACAGCAGTAAATGATCTACCAATATACATTTATTACCCTTGCATCTGAGTAGCATATGTAAATTCAATTAGTGCCATCCCAACCCAGCAGTTATGAAGGCTAGTTTCTCTGGCCCCTGGGTTTTAATCTGCCTAGTTGTAAAATGCATTCTTCTTATCTTCCCATGGGCTAATGTAGGACACTTAATCAATACCAAGATTTTGTGCTACACTCACTGCACACAAATGCTGTATGATAATCAAAACAACAAGAAAGTGTTTTAGTTTCAACTAAAATTGGGCAAAATTGCAACATTCTTTAAAAATCATTTACATCATCTACCCAGGTTAAAAATCAGTTTCGTTCATCTCATGGTTGAACCTGTATTGTCAGCAAAAGCCACTTCCAGTTAATTTCCCAATGTACCACAACTGAGAACAACAGAATTATTAAAAATCCTACATGGGGAAACCAAATGTGTTCCACTCAAACACTGATATTTTTCCTGAATTAGGATGCTCTTAGTAATTTGTTTGCAGTGAATTAATTGGCATTTCAGATTTATTTTTAATATAACCTTGCATGTACTCCTTGAAATCTGGGAATTTGCTTTAAAATGTTTAGTACTACACATAATCATCAAACATGCCAGCTCTCAATTTTTGGCTTTGTTGTAAACATGGGGGGAGCTTTTCAAAAGCACTCTGCTCACAGAGGCTATCGCAGTGGTTACAGCTGTGCATTCAAAAAGAGCTATACACTCAAATTTTCTTTCAAGTATTTTGGTGTCAATGGGGAGATATTTTTTTTGTTTGGTTTTTGGAGTATGCAGTTTTATTTTAACTGGGACTGCAGGGTTCCTTCCATGCATCTTGTCAGATTATTTTTTTTTTTTTAAGTATAGCCACCTCTCAACCAATTTGCAGTGAAAACTGTCTTGTCAAAATGAATAAAATAAACCATCAGGGTAAACAAACCAACATATTGAATTAAAACCTCAAGTGACTTAAGTACCAGGACTGACTCTCTCTGAAATATCATTTAAAAAAAACCCCATTCATTGAGTCTGTTTCCTTGCTTATTTAGTTGTTTTTTTTTTAATTAAACTGGTTTAGATTAATTTAATAGCACTACATCTCTTTCTGTAAATACAGTAATTTCTCTTGATTCTAAACCTATAATTAAAAAAAAAAAAAAAAAGCCTAGCAATATCTGCTTTCTTCATGTGATAGTATTAGTTTTCATGCGTAAAATGTTTCCATACTGGTGTTGAATTATTAAAGAAAAATCCAATGGAATTAAACTTTCTCAGCAATTCAAAATCTCAACTTAGTGCTGGTGCTAGGACTCCAAGTCCTGACATTCCAAATTACAGTCATAAGGCTAAGCTCCGATTTAGAGGTTCAAGACCTGCTAGTTAAAATCAGCAGAGAATTTCATAAACGGCTAGGTTTTCCATTAATTTCTTTCAGAAGTTTTTGATATGGAAATCATTACATGCGGTATGACCTACACCATTATGGCAGCAATTCTAGACAGAAATAGAGGCCACGACCGTAACATCTTCATTCCTAGCAGCACAGAACTGGGGCTATCCCACTTTTAACAATTAGTGTGAAAAGGTGAAGGTAGGCTGGAGGGGTGAGAAGAATTTTTTTATTTTTGAGTTTGAGACCAAAGTAAATAAATTATAACCTCTTTCCAGAAAAAAAAAAAAAAGCTCTATATCCTACAAAATTTAATCCAGAATAGTGCAATGGGATACACTGGTAGCCATCAGAAGGCTTAGGTCTAACTGCCTGCTTTTTTTGCCACAGACATTCAAGTGCAGTTTTAATTGAAACTGATCTTCTACTACAAATTTCAAATTAATTCTTCTTCCAAGTGTCTCATGCTCCAGACATCCTTGCCTTGCAAAAAACCCTATATCATTAGAGGAGGAAATAGAACACTTTTTCTAAGCTTGCAGGTATTGATTACCTATTCCTTCCATCAAAGCACAATTGCCATTCTGCACTGTATAAATCTCTTCAGCGTTAGACACTTATAAAGTACTGAGAATTATATCATTAATCATTTGCAGTTACACCTGTCTTGCTTTATTGAATTCTTTGTTTTTTAGAACTTTAAATAAATGCTTTTAAATAAAAACATGACACTAAATAAAGACTCTGTTTCACTTAAAGCTAGTAAAAAAGAAAAAAAAAATCAACCACCTTCATACTGTGTGTGACATTTACCCATCTGAAACAGAGTAACTTATGGCTATTTGTATTTCATTTTTCCAACAGTAAGCATTGTGGCTTTAGTCAAATAAAATTTGGAGTTAATTTGAATTGGCCTTTTAAGGGCTGACAACTAATTAGATTTTTCAAAAACCCAAGCAAGTTAAGAGCCCTCACCTGTGTTAATAATTAATACACATTTCCACTGCAATGGTGAGACAACCGGTAAGCAAAGGGTAACTATCAGACAGCTCCACCCTGGAGCTGGAGTACTTGATGCGAAAGCAGCACAGAAACAGAATGGACTGATAAGTATCTGAAGATGCCAAACGTTAAGTCAGTGTCCTGCCTCCAGGAAATCATGTGCTTGGGTACAACAACTAAGTAGTGCAGGAACTGGGGAAAGAGGGCTGGATTTACCTCCCGGGGCAACCAAATGCATGACAGCAAGAGACTGGAGAATGCCTGAGGGATGAGATAGGGGCTAAGGAAAGCAGTGAAGAAAGGGAATTTGGACACAGCAATCCCCTGAGTCTTGCAGAGAGGAGGCCACCCTCTCCCAGCTGCTGCAGGATGTTTTCTTCCCCTGCCCGGAGTTACACAGGTATTTGCTCTGTTTCCTGACTTAGACTGGTACAAAGGATGGAGCACTTCTCCACTGCAGTCCCAGTAACTCCATCCCCACTGAAATCCTGCCCCGCATCCACTTGCAGCTGAGGGAGGTGCAGAGCCCATTGATCTCTTGGGACTGGCAGCCTGCAAGCTCATTTTGGGTTGCAGCCAGGTCTCTGGGGACTTGACCTTACCTCCACTGAAATCAGGGACAAAAGAGTTGCTGGCTTCCAAGGCATGAAAGCAGATCTGGGGTCAGGAACCTCCGCAACACCATGGCTTCTTACATGTGACGTTTCAAACAACCCATAATGTCAGAGATATTATCACTCATCCTCACCTGAATTTTCTTGATGCTTCCTAGATTGATGCTGAATTCTTTTCTCATACAAAACCTTTTTGTCAATGACTGCAATATCTTTAATAGGTTTTTAATACACAAGCTGTTCATTAAATAGAATCCAAGATTAGTTTTTTCTTCTTACTAAGGTACCACCAAAACGAAGAGCACCCTTCATTAATGAAAAACCATTAAAATAACAAATTCTGCCAAAATCTAATTATAGTTTGTATAAAGACTAAAAGAAAAAAAAAATCAAATATATTTATTTTTCTTCCATAATCTGTGATTTGAAACATCTCTCATTAAAACCACTGGCATTTTCTTGATTTTAAGCATTTTCCAATTAATGTATCAACTACTCTGACAAAGACTGGTGTGTATCACATACACCTTTACAGAACATTCAGATACAGTTCACGTAAAGTAGGAAAGGCTCTCTTCTTGCTTGGCTGGAAGGATGTGGAACCACCTCACCCAAAATAGGGCAAAAAACCTGCTAAACAGTGGCTTGGTATCTTCTTGGATGGCAGTGGTATTTGGTTGAGTACGTTAGTGATGCTAATTTAGCTAGTTGCCTCTAGCATCTACCACAGGCTTCCTTCCCACTTAAAGCACAAGAAACAAAATCAGAAAGGGTTCAAAACCAGGTATCACTTGAAAGTCAGTGAGGGACATCCTCTGACACAGAATTTCCAAAAGTGTCTCGTTATTTCAGATATGTGACAGTATCATGCTATTCAGCACAAGTGCAAGTGAGTATCAAAGTGAAAATTCCAAGCTTCTGTTATGGCAAAATTCAACCAGTTCTTAAGGATGGATGGAATGAAATAGCATTTTCTCTTCACACAAAAGCCTCCCAACCTTTGCTCACACAGTTCTGGATAGATAGCTTGCTTAAAGGACCACAGCAGGGAAGAACCTCTGCAAGTTTTACAGGTTGTGGATAAACAGGAAGGCTTCACGTTGCACAGGCTGGCAGCTATGACCTGCCCAACCATCTCAGCATTCAGCCGAGCAACATTAAAGATGTGAAGCTCTCCTCTAAGTCCCTGTCATATGTGAACTGCTCCACCACAAGCCAAATCTAAAGTAACACTGAAATGTCTCCATCAGTAAACAAAAATGGTTCTTTTTTCACAATGAGAAAGAGCAATGAAGTGGTGCACCTGCTCAGCTACAAAGCAATCGACTTCAATAGAGGGCTGAATTTTCACACAGGAAAAAAAGAGTTTAAAACAATCAAATATCAGTGAAATTCACTACAGAAGTGAAAGCATTTTAAGATAGTTCAGGCCTGGGGCTTCTCTCTGTTTACCTGGACCAAAATGATTCAAACTGTTACCTGATGCTATAAACTAAGACTTCACCATCACTTTTTGTCATTTAAAAGCAACTCCATCAGTAACTCCAGGATGACACCAAAGGTAGGTGCTTGTGCCACGTGAGTTATGACAGAAGGCAAGGCACATACTGCAAATCCAGATCAGTGGTAAATTCGGCATCCTTTCACCCTCTCCTGTCACCTCTAGTTCCCTCCTACAAAGAAGAAATGAAGTGAATACTGTAGGACGAAGCCTGAAGACCAATCTTAGAATAGAGAAAAGAATGATTTGAGTGATGTCTCTCTTGCCGAGTGATTTACCTGCAGAGATAAGGGTATGAAAATCCCTTGACAAAAATCAGTGGCATCTTTCAGGGGCCTTCCCATTGCAGAGAAGGCAATCAAGTTATTGAATCATTGTATTAGGGGGAAAAGTTGCGGAAATTATACCGTCTTGCTCTAAAATGATGGCATACCAAAATCAAAGAGACAGAGAAGGGGAGCCTGTAGTTGAGAGTTCACAGTGCTGTTTTGAACAAAGATTTCAGGATTTCCTACCCTGAGGGAAAATGGCTTTTCATTTTATTATTCTCTGTCATCACTCTGTTTAACATGAGACACTCATGCTTGCAGAAAATTCCAATTACTGCTCAAAAAATGAGACCAAATACCAAGAGCAAGATCCTGAACAGCTTGCTGAGACCCAAACAGGTCTAAGCATCATCCAGCCAGCAAGCTCAGTACAGAAAAGCGTGTGTAAGACATGTGAGTCATAAACAGCAAAGGACAGCTTTTTTGAGAACTGAAAGAAATTTTCCCCAAGAACAATCCCTGATAAGGGATATCTTAACCGGCAGTTGTTGGAACAAACACAAATACAGGAAGATGGAACAAAAAGGGTTTGGATTTAGATAACCTTTGAGCAACTGCTAGCAGCAACATCAGAAACACCAACAACTCCTTTCTGCACCGATGCCACCACACCTACAGAAATGCCCAGCCATGGGGCTGTAAAAGCAACGCTAATCTTCAAAACTGATTTTGTCAGTGATACTGCCTCACTGCCAAAATGTGACAGATGCAATGAGAGAAAGAAAGGCTTTAAACCATGCTCCTAAATAGACTGTCCTATAATGTCTGCAGCTTTTAAACCTGAACACAGAGTGAGGTGTGTGTTCTGATTAAATTTTCATATCCACAGATGCTAGAACTATTGCCGGGCTCTTTAACGAAACTGTCTAACCTTCAATTACCTTTGGTAATTTTTTTATATATATGTTTACAAAACCTTTGCATTCTTTAGTACACATCTGTATAGTCAGAAAGACAATGGGGTTTGTTAGCATATACACCCCCCATACATATACATACTTCTGCATCCCAATTTTGTTCCTCAGAAAAGTATGAAGCTATCATGAATCTTGTCTGAAGCTCCCACTAGACCTATCAACCTACCAGCAGCACAAATGTGTGATGAATATCCAACATCGGGAAACACCAGGACCTTATGACAAACGTTGCAGGAAGTTCACAATAAAGTGGAGTATGTGTAATTACGGAAACCAAGCTTCTTCCATCAACATTTCAAGTTTTAGCATTTCTGAGCTGAAAAATTTACCACCAAAGAAAAGTGAAAATGGTATTAAGTTTAGCTGTGCTGGCAAAATAGTTTGAGGGTTTTTAAAGGGTGTCTCACACAGTAAACTCTTGATAGACACAACTAATGAGCTGTTGAGCTTTGTACTCCAATATTTCAAAAATATTTATATTGAGCACAGAACACAACAGTACCAATGAAATTATTTTGCAGAACTCACTGAGGGGGAGGATAAATTGTGATACAGAAGGTGCATGATGGTAGAAGGTGACTGAGACAATACACATGTCTATCCTCCATTTTTTATAATTTTCTCCATTTATAATGTATGCATCTGACATCTCACACCATTCATTTCATAACTGTCTGAGGCCTCTTTAAAAATACTCACTCCTGAGCGGCATATAATAAACGAGGTGATAACTTACAATATAAGGAGAAAACTGGAGATTAATTTATACGAAGACATTGTAAATTAACTATCTTATTCCTATACCAGCAAAGCTTCACAAAGGCTAAGGACAGACATAAAAATAGATTTTTTCCTAAATATAATTTAAAAAAGTATAAATCCTAATCGAAATTACTGAATGAAGATGTATTATGAATCAGTGCAGTAGCTCAATGACAGCGCTTGCATTGCTAGGAGGAAGCCATGCATTTCAGTAATGGCTGGCTGCCTTGGACAGGGGACGGGTGCTGTGAACAGGTCACGTCCAGGACAACTTTCTCTGTGAAATGGTGTCTCTCTTGCTCACTGTCTTTTTTTTCTTTACAGGCTAATAGCTGTGTAATGATGGATCTTGATAAAAGAAATAGGTATATTGTTATAGCATCTAAACAGTGCAGAAGGGGGCCATTCTTCCATGCACAGAACAGCAAACAGCTGCTGTCTTGAAAAGCTTACAACCAAACAATCTAAGACAGAGCTGCAAGCGACCCAACACTAAGCATTTTAAATCTGGAAACATGCAGTCCTCCTGGGCTGACCTTCCCTATTTGTAACAACCTTGCTTCATGCTCTCTTCTCCAAAGCAATCTCCCTGAGCTGCATAACCCACTAGCACATCAGAAAGGCGATCATCCTTCCCACAGGACATAAGAGAAAAGGCCAATTCTTCCAAAGAGCAAAGATAAAGAAGGAATAACTCTGGTGTTTCATGGAATTAAATAGATGAAGAAGGAGCATATATAATGCTGATGTAAACCATGGCTCCATCTGGGCTGCTCCAAGGAGAAAGCACAGCATGAATAAAGCTCTGAGAAAATAAGAGAGAGGAAAGAGGAGGGAGAAACTGTGTAGGAAACTTTCTCACCCAAGAGTTGTTAAATGTAGATGGAGGCCCAGAGGCTTCAAGACAACTTTCTTGAAAGAAGAGGAAGGAAGAATATCTGAATTTGGAGCTTGCTGCTCTGTGCCTGTGACCTTAACACCAGCTTGTGGATGATGGCCCCCATAGAAGCCAGCCCAAGCTGAAACCAGGCAGCAGCCTGGGAGATGCTGCTGAGCTGAAACTGGTAGCGTGACCTCAGGCTGCAGGAGTGAGGCAAGAGGAAAACCTGCAAGAAAAGGTATGGTGGGCTACGGAACCCTTTTGTGAGGGTGTTTAGTCTTTTAACTAGATATCTTGGCTTATTTGAGGGCTTGACTGAGACCCTGCTGAAGCATCAAAGCTCCTGGGCTGCTGAACCTGCCCAGTGGTTCAGAAAGGAACACTGAATGACAGTGTCAGTAATAAGCTGTGACATTTAAGTCAGGAAATCTCAAATTCCCATCTTGCTTCTCTGTCTCCTTCCTACCACCAGGAGCTACACGCTCCATTTCACTCCCTTCCTTTATAAATGGAGAAGTTCACGTGTCTCATCAGAGCATCTACAAGGATTGCTCAAAACTTGAGGAGATGAAAAGCACAGTAACTGTGCAAGACTCAACCATCCTGCTACAGACCTCAGTGCCAGGGTGCCTGCAAACACATTTTGAAAAACACAGTTCCAATTATTTCTCAAAGCACCACAGACTTAATCCTACTGTTTCTCACATCTATCCTTAATAGCCTTGATTTCACCAAAGAAACTGCTAACGTAAATGATGCCTCACTGTAACTTAATTACCTCCAATTTAGGTGGGCACGGGAACAGAAAGTACCTTTTCTTGATTCCCATCTGTTCCTCGTAACTAACCAAAGGAGCCTTCCCCAGAGCTCTGTCTCTGGAAGCCAGCATAACAAAAAAAAAACAAAAACAAAAAAACAAAACAAAACACAAAGAGAAAAGAAAGAAGAAAGGAAAAAAATTGTATATTTTTATTGAATTTTGGCAGGATGCAGGTTAATAAAACACCCACAGAGAGCACAGAGCAATAGAGAAAGGGAATGAAGGGAGGGAGGGCTAATATCAATAACGCCTATCCAGAGGCACTGGTGGAGTGAAAGTACTCATGATTTCAAAAGAAACCTGCTATAAAAATAATTTTCACTTGTTGCTTTGGCTGAGGTTTAGAATTCAGAAAAAAATAGAAGTGTCCTAAGCAGAGGGTGGCTTAAAATATAAAAGCAGGAAGATAAAATTATCTGTTGCTGAAATACACATCACCCTCAGCTTTCCAGTACCTCATGCTGGTCCTAACCTGACAAGAACAGACACCATACTAGGACCCTATTGTTTAATTATATGACAGACAACACTGCAGTGCCTGAAATTACCCATTAAACCCTGACAAACACTGGCTTAGCTATGATATTTCCTTTTTATGCGAAAACCAACTTTTGCCCAACAAAGTTCTTAATGGCATCCCTGTTACAACAGCCTTCTCAATCCAGCTGTCCCTTTCACTAATATGCACCAGTAAAATAGCTCCCGGGAGAGAGTCTGGGAGATTGCCAGCTTTTACTTAACGACACATCATGAACTCTGGCCTCAACTTCCATTAACATTCAGTCTATGTTTCTACCATTAATTTAAGAGCATCAGGAGTAGGAATAAATAGGAAGACAATAAGCTGCCACAGCATCCATCCTGAGGTGCTCTAGCAGACAGCACTGCTCCTGTAGCTGACAGGAAACATTTACAACCATTTTTCTCATTTTTGTTATGTATCTACCATTTGCAGTATTTTACACTAAATGGCTTAAACTATTCAAAACCAGCTTTAGTTTTCCAATTAGGAGAGTCCACAGTTTAAAAAAAAAAAAAAAAAAAAGAAACCAAAACCACACAACAAAACAGAAACAAATCAAAACCCAACAAACATCAACAAACCACAGTCATGAAAAGGACCTAATGTTCTCAAGGTCAGTCTTATTCCATTGCACCCTTCTTGCTTAGAAGTGTGTTTAGGTTGGAGGAAAGCACTGTCTGGAGCTGCCTCCTGACCCTCTGTCCCCTGGCCCTGCAGTCTTGCCCAGCCACGATAGGCAGAGCCCCTTTCCTCCCACTGGCACTGCCCTGCGGCTGGTAACCTGCATCCAAACAGCTGAGCAGCTGCTGTGGGGAAAAACCAGCTGCTGCAGAGAGCTGGCAGCAAAGTGACTGCTGTTATAGACGGAGCTGGGGTAAATGCTGCAGGAGATTCACTCCCACAGTACCAATAGTGCACAGTAAAACTGCAAGTTAAACAAAAAGTGAAAAAAACCCCAAAACCAACCAACCAAAACAAAACAAAAACCAAACAACAAACAGAAAAAAAACCAACCAACCAAACAAAACCACAAACAAACAAAAATAAATATGCTGGGATAAACGTTCTTTCTTCCAGCAGTGTATGAACATTCCATTTAGGGACGGTCACCCCAGAGGGCAGCTTGCAGGCTTCAGGCCACAACTTCTCACTGGGATGAATTTTCCCCTGGGCAAGATAAAAGCATCACCTGTCCATTCAGTACTCTGCCTGCAGCTCACACAGCTGCCCTGTCCACTCCCTCAACAGGAGCATCTTCACCTACCACCACCTCAGGAGCAAGGCAGGTGTTCTTGCACAGTGCTCTCCACCTGATGCAACAAAGGCAGCAGGCAGCTTTGAACATGCCTCCCTGTGCTGTTCAGTCATGGGCAGCCCATGGTGACATATACCATAAAATGGAATCTGGAGTGTATCCCTTATGTGAAATCTGTAAGATATTGGATTTATATGATGTCTGCAGAGCATATTAGATGATGATCATCATCATGTCTTTTTGAGACAGCTATAATTATTCAGGCTGTTATTCTATCTCACCGGTGCTTTTGAAAAACTATTTAGTATTAGCAAACCCTCACTAAAAGCAATGTTTTGGTTGAGGGACTAATCTTCATATCAGTACTCAGCCATACCTGGTCTTATCTATATTACCAATTCCCTGCTGATCGAGTGGATTCATTAACAACACAATCTCTGGTGACTGAAATGAAGTCTCATTCTTCGTATCACTGGTGCCTTGCTGTTTGCTTTTCCTTCACAGTATGCACACAAGTAATTAACTTACTATGCTCTGCTAGCTCCTGACACATTACCTTGGCATAGAAAAATTCACCAGCAGGTAGTTAAGCATGCAAAATATTTACAGTCAAATGAACTTCATAACAAAGTACTACTTAGGAGAAATGCAGCTTCTTCTGATACAATGCTAACATGCACCGTACTGCCTGTATCAACAGGAGCTTCTTGAGTGGTAAGAAATAAATGCATCATTTTCTCAGTTTTTCTCCATATGTAGGAAGTTTAGGGCAAAAAACTGGCAAGCAGTAAAGATGTTACTGAAAGGATGAGAGTGGAGACCAACCTGAGAGGCCCTTGTGAAAATGTGATGTAACAAGGACAGACAGAAGATCCACATAGCATTGAGCAAAAAATCTTTACTGAGATTGCTGGTGCCTGGAAGCACAAAAAAACAGTGCATTTCAACTTTTATATCAAATTTCAAAAAAGGTAATTTGCTATTTTAAGCCTAGAGTGCTTTTAAGCCTAGAGTTCAATGACAATGAAAACTCTCTAAATAAAAACATGTCATTTATTATACACCCCACCTAAAGACTACACCTGGGAACATGATTTGAAATACAGAGGTCATCTCAGAAATATCAAGAGGTAAAACTCAAGTTCCTCCTGTACTTATCTATCTGTCAGATGAAAGGTTATAATGCAAATAAACAGAGATTTACTCAGCACAGAATCAGTTCAGGGATGCTGGGCAGACCCCAGCACAGACAGACAAGTTAAGTAATGGAAGGTGGTCTTTGCCTGAAGTGACAGGACTGACACTGACGTTGGTAACATCAGGACTTTCCCTCGAGAATAAAAGGATATCGGAGCCTTTGTGGGGTGCTCTTCTGATTTGAACACACTCTAAACTATAATTACCTTAATATTTTCTTGGTACCAGAGATCTGGAAGCATGTGATCTTCATGCCACGTTGGTGTAGCCTGGTTAGCATCATACAGAACAATGATGCTTGCCCTATATTGTCCCGGTCCTTTATACCAAATGTAGCTGTAACTCCAAAATGTATGTAAAATTATTAGGGGGGGGGAAAAAAAAAAAAAAAAAAAAAGGAGAAAATTGGGTTTGATAAAAGACCCTTTAAAAGAATATTTATCTCAAACTTTACCCTTCATTGCAAAATTCTTGCTCAGAAATGACTGTGTTGACCTAAACCACTGGAAATTGTGATCTTGAAGTTTCCTTCTACACAAAGAAAAGTTCTTCTGAAGTCCAGGAAAATGAAACTTTTCTTCTTCTCAGTTCTGTCTATAACACATTTGTTCCTTTCCCTTTCATGTGCCACAAGGCATGTACCTTTGCCAAACTCAGACTGTTGTTTGAACTCATTCAGTCACAGAAGTTAGTTCCTCGTGTTCCACTGCAGCGATTTTTGCTTGTGACAAAGAAATAGATCTGCAGGGGACAGAATTCACCATGATATGTGTATATCATTTTCCTCTATTCTTGCACTGCTTTCAACTTGGCTTATTTAAATATAGCTCCTGTCATACTCATCATTTTCAGTTCACCTGTTATGCAGAACCACACACTACACCTCCAACAGTGCAGTCTTTGCCTTGGCTGAACAGTTTATATAGGTTCTCTAATCCAGGTCTGAAATCCTTATCAATTTACAAACTAGATGCTCCTTAAACTGTATTTCCATTTGCTTGACAGACATATTAATGCACAGAGTAAAAAACCAGATTCTGCTAATTCTAATTTTCACCAAAAATTAACTACTTCACTTAACCACCAGCATCCTTGATAGTTACAGAGGTCTGTGAACAGTTCACAACATCAAGGAAAACCTTGTTACATCTCCAAGAGGCTGTTCAAACTCACTGTGTTCCAGGGAAAGGAATCTCAGGTTTTGTTAGGTTTTCCACCCTTACAGTATCAACAAAAAGTAACAGATTTTCATGCCAGAATAAACAGTTGGATAACACTGACATGATGAGCATGAGTCATTACACTTCGTAGTTACCTCCCTACAAAGCCTTAAAAACAGTTTTCACCTCATTCAGAAAGGTACTCATCATTAAAGAAATCAAGACTTCAGAATTTATGGTGTTGATTTCTTTGGGCTTTTTTTTTTTTTTTAAAGATTGTTTCAGTGCTTAATTGCTCCCCAAGTTTCAAGCTGCAGCTTTCCTCTAATGCTGTGCCACCACAGCACTACAGTTGTCCGAGTTGTCTGTATTCCTGGGTTATCTATTATCTTACACTGAAAGCAAGAGCTTTTTGAGGAGCAGACTGACTTACTGGTTTGGTTTTGTTAAGAGTAATTTCAATTTCTGACTGGAATTTCTTGCCAGTACCAACCTATAGGAATGAGTTAGAGTATTCTGAGCATTACAAGGTAATCACAGAAGCAGTGCTTGGGAACATAGAACCAAAATAAGTTATTAAATACAACCTTCGTGATTACAGAGTATGTCTTAGGTAATTTAATGCCTTTATTAAAGCTGTAGTTGGTCGACTTGAGAAGCTGCAGTCTTAGTCTCATGAGAATGAATTATGTCCATGTTTTTAAACTAGAAAGTTTCCAGGCTCTGTGGCTTCAGAGGAAAATTTGAAACACAAAAGAAGAAAGGTCCAGGAGCCAGAAGGCAAACAAAAACCTTAAAATTATTATCTTTTTTTCAATCTCCCCTGATTTGTTTTGGTTGGTCTCATTACTTCTGAGCAACTGATCCTGGCAGTACTCCAGGGTACCTGAGTTTATTGACAAATGCCAAACAGAATCTAATGCCAGGGGAAATAACAAAAGAAACCAAAATCATCAATACCAGGATCTGGGCTAATACACACAATCCCCACAGGTGCCCAAATGCCAACCACCCTTCAGCACTCAGCTCAGAGCCGCTTCCATTGTCTTAATAAGCAAAAGGGTGAAAAACTGCAGACTATTTCCTTCAGGATGCCTTTATTCTACATGCCACTCATATACTTCATACTACCTAGCAAGAAAAATGGTGGAGGTGGTGGTTTTTTTTTTTTTTTTTTTAATTTGATTTATTTGGATCTTTCCCAGGCCTGTTCTTAATGAATACTTTAGATTCACAGATAGTACTACTGTTTCTTCTTTGGTTGTGATGTGTCCTGTACAAGCACCTGCTCTCAGAAACACAACTGGTGTGCACATTTTGGGTGGAGAAGATTATTTTCTGAGGGATAGAAGCTCACGGAAATAGTAAGATTTTGTGAGAGTGGTTGAACCACTTTTTTTCTGGTCTCTTTTTAACTATCAGTGACTGATGCTAGCTGACTTTTACACACATAATACACCTTCTGGTCTTGTCAGATTTTCATAGCAGAAAAGCAAGTAGGGTTTATTCTGAAGTAAATTCTGGATGCAACCACTTGTAACTCCACTAACACAGAAAAGCTAGTAAATCATTAATAGAAGTTTATTAATTTATTAGTTACTGAGACACATCTTATTGATCTTCTTTACTCACACTCAGCCTCTAGAATTTACCTCACGGCTCCACTTTATGCTTCGATTAAGTGGTTCAGAGGAGCCTTGCATTTTATAGTATGCACATCATGTAGCATTATGTTCTTAGTATGTCGACTTGCAAACTAAGCAGTGGATTTATCACCCTAGTAGAGATTCCAGTTTTACTTACTCAGGGCAGCCAGCACAAACACTGGAGCAAAGCTCACAGTCTAGAGCTTTGCTGTGAGATGCACAGCCCTAACTCAGCTGACAACAGTCTCATACCCAGATTCAGTTTGCTTGTGTTTGTGACACAACATCAGTTAGCTTGCAATTAGTTTCCATTTTCAGCATTCACATGTTTTTGTGAATGTTTCTTTTTATAGGCTTTGATTCGTCAAAGTACTTAAGCACGTGCTTTACTTTAAATAGCTGAATAATCCAATGTCTTTTCAGCAAATGTTTAATTGTGTGAATAGTTCCAGTTCAAGGGCTCCTCATATCTTGGACACTGAGCACTCACTTATGTGCTCTGTTCATTGCACAGATATAATATTATTCATGGCCTTCATGTTACGCATTTACTTAAGTGCTTCGCCACACAAGGTCCTTAAGCAAATATGCCACAGTAAGAGTTTATTTAATAATGCTTCTACAAATTCAGTTCTAAACTGTCAAATATTTTAAATAGGAAAACTAAAGAACCATAGGATTGACTGCAATTTATTTAATATCTATACCTTGGTTTAACAGCAACAACAATCGTGGCAACATGGTTCAACAAAGCATTAGGGTTATTTTTACTCCACTTATTATAGGAGAAGTGTTTGCTCCTTAAATGGAGATTTTTTTTTTTAAATAACATTATCCTGTGTTAAAACTCTCCCTACAGAGGCTTCTCCCCATAGCCCAAGTCAGGCAGAGACATGCTCTCGTGCAGGGGTTGCAGCCAGTGCTACATCAGGAAGGGGAAGGGGCCTCTGGAGAACTTCTGTCTCGATTTACAGTATCCCCAGTCCCATCATGCATTTCAGTCTCCAAATAATGATATTTGATTACAAAAATATGTCCTGAGTATTCTGGGGGTCTTTTCATACTACTATGTTTTTCTTCTCAGTTATAAAGAAATACTTGGGACAGACTTTCAAGTTCCTCGCTCATAATTACTACTGCAGTTTTTACATGAAAGTTGATTAACTTTCCTCTTATTAGAAGACTCTAGCAGCTGTGGCTTTAAGAAAAACACCAAATACTGTGAAACTAGCAATAAAACTATCCAACCTGGAAGTGTTGCCTTAACCATTTGAGTCATTTCCATTCTGAGCAGCTCCCCACTGAACCACACAATGCAGGACCCTTGACTAGTTTGCTAGCTACTGCTTCAGATGTTTCAAAATATGGTGGTTTAAATTATTAGAAGGTGTCAGGCCAAGGGAAAATAAAAAAAAGAGAGAGAGATGCCAAAAGCACAACTTTCTGAAAAGCCAGCTCTCTAAATTTGTTAGATAAAAAGGCAAAAGAATGAAATTCATACTTCAGAGGTATCTGCTGTCAGGTGCCTCACATTAAGACCCAGTGTTTCAGATGAAAGCCCCTGCTCCAGCCCTGAAGGTAAAGCAAGTTTATATGCTAAGCTGGCTGGAGAAGCCAAATTAAAATGGGTAAAAAATGTAAACAGAACCAGATGCACCTGAGAAAAGAATGAAACTAAAACTGCCTTAAAAGATAAAAGGATTAAGCTCTTCTGACCAGCAGCTGCAAAATGTATAATGAATTTAGACTTTTTTTTTCCTGAAAGATGAAAGCTATTTAATAAGTGTTATTAAGACAGAGCAGAATAAGTATAATGCAGAAAACTGCTCATTAATTGGGGCTTAATTGCTCTTATAGTTGGTGAAGCAGTAATTACTATACCAAAAAAGATCTATATTTATAGATTATTTGTTTTCATGCATGGAACAAGAATACTACTTTGATATTAAACCAAAATTTAGCCAGAACATATTCAATGTCATCCCACTGGAACTGAACACTGACAACTGTATAACTCTCTGTGAAAGGAAAAAAAAGTATTGATTATAGCAAGGAATCTAATTGTAGATTATTCTGAAAGAGAACTTTGATAGATTTATAGTTATTTATTCACTGTAGCCTCCGTTTGCCTGTTTTGTTTATAAATATTTACCATGCGCTATCTTCATAAAATATTATTATTCAATGTGCACAGTAAGGAGAAGATATTAGAGATCTAGCTGCATGTTTTTTCGTTCTAATCTGTATGACAATCTTTTAGTTCAGTTTTAACATGCAAGTCCTTACAGCTGAATGTCCCGAGCTTTCTTTGCAAGTTATATCTGCAAACATTTACAGAAAAGAGGCATCTCTACTCATGTGGCTGCCCGTCTGACACAGCCCAGAGGACCACGCAGGAATCCCTGCCATGGTTCACCAGATCCTGTAAGAGAGTGGATGTTCTAGGACATGTTGGTGACATTATAGAGGATACCAGTGACTGTGACATTTTCAACCCCTACAAGCAGTCAGTAATTATTTACAGGGGTATTTAAAGAGTCCCTGAAAGGGTAGCTTCTTAATTCATACACAAATTAAATCTGCATGCAAGTGCTGATCCGGGAAAGGCTTCAGCCTGAAATGCTCTCATGAGCAGCAACACCACAGTTCACGATGAAGGGGTCCATTGTTCCCATGCTAACAGGGCTTTTACACCAGATTCACATGGCACAACACAGAGAATCACAGAAAGTCGGGGCTGGAAGGGCCCTTGAAAGATCATCCAGTCCAACCCCCCTGCCAGAGCAGGATCACCTACACCAGATCACACAGGAACG
>JANHGN010018190.1:48134-63570 GCA_024605025.1 Megaceryle maxima
TTTTCTCCAAGTTAAAGTGTGCCAACTCCCTCAGTCTTTCCTCATAAGAGAGATGTTCCACTCAATCATCTTTGTGGGTCTGTGCTGGACTCTCTCAAGCAATTTTATGTCCCTCTTGAACTGGGGGGCCCAGAACTGGACACAATAGTCAGATGGGGCCTTACCAGGGCAGAGTAGAGGGACAGGAGAACCTCTCTCGACCTACTAGACACCCTTCTTTTAATACACCCCAGAATGGCATTGGCCCTCTTGGCCACAAGAGCACATTACTGGCTTATGGTCAGCTTCCCATCCACTAGGACCCTCAGGTCCTTTTCCCTTTCGCAGCCTTCCAACAGATCAGTCCCCAGCCAATACTGATACCTGGGGTTGTTCCTTCCCAGGTGCAAGATTCTACACTTGCCCTGGTTGAATTTCATCGAATTTCATCAAATTTCTTCCTGCCCAACCCTCCAGCCTGTCCAAGTCTCGCTGAATGGCAGCACAGCCTGCTGGTGTGTCAGCCACTCCACCCAGCTTGGTGCCATCAGCAAGCCTGCTGACAATGCACTCTGTGCCCTCATCCAGGTGACTGATGAATATGTTGAACAGAACTGGTCCCAGCACCGACCCCTGTGGAACGCCACCAGTTACAGGCCTCCAGCTAGACTCCATCCCATTGACCAAAGTTCTCTGGCTTCTTTCCTTCAACCAGTTCCCAATCCACCTCACTACCTGATCATCCAGACAACACTGTCTCAGTTTAGCCAGAAGGATGCTGTGGGACACAGTGTCAGATGTCTTACTGAAATCAAGATAAGCCACATCCACTGCTCTACCATCACGTATCCACCTGGTTATGTCCTCATAAAAGGTTATCAGGTTGGTCAAACATGACCTCCCCTTGATAAAACCATGCTGATTGCTCCTGATGACCCCCTTGTCCTTGATATGCCTAAGGATAGCGCCTAGGATAATTTGCTCCATTATCTCTCCGGGGATGGAGGTGAGGCTGACCGGTCTATAGTTGCCTGGGTCCTCCTCCTTACCCCTTTTGAAGATTGGAGTGATGTTTGCCTTCCTCCAGTCCCCAGGCACCTCTCCTGTCTGCCATGACTTACCGAAGATGAACAGTGGTCTGGCAATGACTTGTGCCAGCTCCCTCAGCACCCATGGATGCATGCTGTCAGGACCAATGGACTTATGGATGTCCAGATTACTCAGCTGTTCTTTAACCCAGTCCTCATCAACCAGGGAAGACTCCTTAGTCATGCTATCCTCTGGTGCCTCAGGTGTCAGGAGCAAGTCAACATGTCTTCGAGTGATGAAGAATTTAGTACTTTGGAGTAGGCAGTGGTCTGCACTTAACAAGGAAGGTACAGATCCACCTTCCTTTGCAGACTTGCAAAGATTTGAGTAAGCACTACAGATTTAATCTTTCAGGCCTGCAGCCTGCTTCATCAGAAGCTGCAGGCTTCCTTCACAGATGTTACAAGGGCATAAAGCTTAAAGAGCATGCACCTATCCATCCGCTCCTGTCCCAAACAGCATTCAAGTTCACTAATGCTAAAAAAGGTAAAAGGAAAAAGTCCTTGGATTTATTATCAGTATCTGGCTGGGATCAGCAGCACCAAGATGAAGTACAACCCATTTGGTGATATATGTATCACCTCATTCTCTCATAAATCTTGGTTATAAAACAAATACTGGCAGGACAGCCAAGGTTAGATACAATAAAAGACTTTTAAGCTATTTTTTTATTTAATTTGATTGTATTTCAAGATAATGATATCCCTTTAACTATGGGAAACATGCTCCATCTGTTCTCCAGAGCCTCTATGGGCTTGCAATTTCCTTCCATGTGCAATTCCAGATGTTAATCGGGACCCTGAAAAGCCCTTCCAACCCAGGTCCCTTGCTCTCGCTCCCTCAACAGCACAGAGGAAGCTTGCAACAGTGATGAAGACTGTATAAGGCCCCAAGCACCACACCAAAGATTTAAATGAGATTTTAGCAGCACAGGAGGTCTTTTGCAAACCCTCATTCAGTGTGAGCAGATGAGATTAGCAGCATTCTGGTGTTCTGAACCCAAGGGACTAGGGCAGGGTCTTCTAAATGCCGGAGCACCAAACCCAGATCTACAACACTTTTTTCTTCAGCAAATGTAATCAGAATAACCTCACAACCATAGCCCAAGGCTTTTCCCTATAGAGAAGTACATAGTTATATTTTTTGGAAGTCTGGAACTCTCTCCAAGCTGCCTATTTTGTAACTGACACTACACAGGTACTTGTGTTTTTTTGTTTTGTTTTGTGGTTTTTTTTTTTTTTCTCCTTGTGTTTTTTTTTTTTAAGCCTTGCACTTGTTTTTATTAATTGAAAACAATGTTCAACAAAAAGGAAATGCTGGAGATTTCCTTTGTGATGATATATGGAAAGTTATAAATATTATATACCTTAAACCTCACTGAAATATTTTAATAGAGATTTTTCAATCCCCCAATACAAGAATTATAATAATAAAAAAAAAAAATCTCTGATGTGCAGATCTATAAACTTAATTCCTGGAAGATCATTCTGTGATAATTACTAATCCTTTTCCACTGCTCAGGTAAACTTAAGGGAAGAACACTCCACAGGAGCAGGGTAATTTGCTATTCTACTTTTACAAAGTAGGAAGCTTTTCTAGCTATATTCAGCATCCAAACTTGCATATAAATAAATTTAATTCCAAATAGATTCTTTATACTGCTTTCATCTTCATATTGCTTGCATAAATCACACTTATTTCTTTATATTTATAGAGATTTTTTTTAAAAGAATCACCATTAATAGCATAACAGATCAAATACTATTCCAAATTTAAATAAAATCTGTTCATCATTATGGTCATTAGCTAATGGTTTCATCTTCCTTTGGGACCAGAGTAAACATTAAAATTCAATTTATTTAACATTTACTTCTCATGAAACAAAAAAGAGCATCATTTCCTTGCTACAATAACAAACTCTTGGGGTCAGAAAACTCTTGAGAAGCAGGTTTAAAAAACCCACACTTTTTAAGACTAATGAGGTACTGAATATATGTAAATATACACAGAAGCTCTTATATGGGCTATGTACCTAGTCCTGCAGCTACTCATTTTCCTTCTGCTGCAAATGCTGTAAGGCCCTGGCTTTTCAATTTATTTTTTATTTTTAATTTTTTAAAATTTTTTATTTGTATACTGCAAAACATGTCCCAAGGGATACAAATCTTACTAATTGTGGATTTAAGCCCATTGGTAATTGGTTCTATTTTCTCAGATACCATTCAAGGACCCCTTATAAAAAACCCATGGATCCTTGGGGATCCACAAAGGCAAGCCTGGAGATTACAGCAGGTACACATCTGTGCACATCCAGGATGACAGAGCATCCATAACAGACACCAGCACACACAACTGTCCTTATGATAAGCAAAACTTTGAAACAGCTATGTGAAAATCTTTGTTTTCCCTGTGATATATTTGCATCACTTAATCAAACTCTGATAAATGCATTCTTTTCACCTAAATCGATTTTCTTGTCAAAGCTCCCTTTGTCAGCTGATTTGTAAAGTGCTAGAGGACTGCACATCTCAGTGACCGGTCCTCCCCTGTGTATGCATTCTCTTTACAGGTTCCCCTTGCAGGACTACCATGATTTCACTGATTATTTTTCAGTAGACACTTTGTTAGACTACTTATAAACGTACTGACCTAATTGCTTTTAATTCTTCCAGCAGAGTCTGCTTTTACAGTGGCTATTTGCTTCCTCACAAAAGAAGAAATACTATTGTGAGAAGCATTGAAAAATCCATATCCCAGGCTTCTCTCTGAAGCTTAAATCAATTGGAAGTTTAATGCACATTGTAAATGTTTATGTGCATGTGTATCTACTGTGCATGTATGCATGCATTATATAGGCCTATTTTACATCTATACCCATCTGTATATCACATAAGCCAAATGGGGCTAAGAAGATAGCAAACCCATTTAATTCTCAGTTTCTGAAACAAAGTGTTTTCTTAACAGCTCTGTGAAGGATCCAAGCAAATTTGGTATTTTCACTTTCTTTCCTAGCACATTTAGAAAATGGTTTAAATCCTAGCTATCCATCCAGTCTGCTAGTATTCACATTCTTGAAATAGATGAAAAGTAGAGCTACACAGAAAGACAGTTAGAGTACATTTATCCTTTTATCAGGTATCTTCAACTGCCATGAAGTCTGTAAAATACTTCCTGTGAACATCAGAATGGGTGGGACTGTTAAACTAAGTGAATAGTTTTACAAGAAATAGTTCACCATCAAAATAAAGATGATGTGCAGTTCAACAGGGAAATAAATCCATAAGGGACAAAACTGGAAAGACATGACACATGGAAGTCCGTCCCATACACACTCATGAGTTAGCATCAGGGCTAAATCTCAGTATCTCTGGAACTACTCCTTAAGAAGTTCCTTTTCTTGGTTGGAGTTTTAAACACCAAATATTAAAAAAAAAAGAAAAAAAAAAAAAAAAGAAAAAAAAGTGAAAATGATCACAGATGGTAGAGGCAACACATACCTTCCTGCTAACTCCTCATTTTGCTCTGTAAGAGCTGGGTAGTACATGAGACCACAAGATCTAAAGAAGAAATACCTATGCTGATAACAGTTGCCCAGAAGACAGCACTATGCTGGAAGCAAGCCTAAGCTTCCTTAGATTTTTATATTCAAATACCAAAAGAATATTGGTATTATCCATGGATAGAAATAAGCTCACTTTTGAGAATCTTTTTCAGCCACAGAATTTTGTGAAATGAGCAGCTTGTGTGTTACTCTTATCATTAAGTTTAATATTTTTCAGCAAAGAAAAAAAGCAGAAGGTAAAATTTCAATTAAAACAAACAAATCAAAACAAAACAACACCCACAAGATGTCTGTGAAACTGTCCCTCCTGGTATGGAATGCTAGCTAAGGTTTTCCAAACTTTTTTTTTTTTTTTTTGAAATGATTTACAAAACATTTGCTTGAAACAAAGCAAATTCTTATCTTGATAATTATTAAAAGTTTTCATAGCGTTTTACTTCTTAAATAACACTGTTCTGGTAAGAATCTTCTATTAAAGTTGCAAATTAACATTTCAGCACAAGACAGTATCAAGAACTTCACTATTACATTATGTAGTGTACCACTCTCAGGGGCTGGTTTATTCCTGGCACATAACATCTTGGAAGACATTTCCTGAAATTCAACCAGTTCCATTTCACATATCTATTGTTCAGAAGAGATGCAAGTCGTGTTGAAAGGGTTTTCACTATTTGTACACACCGAGAGCTCGGATCTAGCCACCTGGACAGCTATGTCAAGGGATCAGAGATTAAGGTTCATACCTTCAGGTATCTATAATGAAGGAGTTTCTTGGAAAGTCAGCTTCTGAAAGCTTTGCCAGATCCTTAAACTGAGAATTGAACATAGCCTGACCCCAATCCACTCACTCACTGTGCAATCCCACAACACTCAAAACATCCTCAAAACCAGTTTTTCGGCAGTCTTTCACTGAAGGTCTTAGCCTCAGTCTTCAACTGCAGTGTCTGACATCATGCAAGATCAACTGAATAGAAAAAAGTTCCCCTTCACTAGCATTCAGGCTGCAGGAGTGTAACACACATTTAAGGTACAAAATGAGCTCTCTCATTAGTGCATCTTTTGGGTCTTAAGCCTTTCATAAGTGCTGTTATTGTACTACTGATCACTGCACAGCACTGTAATATATAGTGATCCTTCAGGTTTGAAGAAAGATATTTGCCAGTTAGGTTTATGAAGCTTATAAAACTCTTGTACTCTGCTTGTAGCATAAGCAAAAAGAGAGAGGAAAAAAAAAAGCCATCCATAAATTTAATTATTCCTGGCTTCTGTTCTTGGAGACATCTCTCCAGGGCATGGTCTAAGATTATTGAATACCACTCAGTTTCCTGGATCAAGGTGATACAAGTTTTTTAAAACCTCACTGGCAATTAATAGAACAATTTCCTCCCATACATGAGCCTTTCCTAAACACAGTGCTGTTACTCCTTGACCTCGGCGTGAACAGGCAGATTCAGAGGCGGAAGAAATGCCAACAGATTCTGTGAGGCTTCTTCACTGTTGCTGGCTCTCATCACTCTCCACTGTCTCTGTTAAGCCACAGGCAGATAGTGACTGATGACTTATTTCAGGCATTTCTTGCAATTCCTTCTAATAAGAGAACAGATGGTTCCATTTAACTATAATATTTCCACCCCGCTACCAAAACCACCTCCACCTAAACTGCAATTAGAAACATGGGATTGCTGAATCCCTTTATCCCACACTATACCATTCACTTAAAACTACTATCTTCCTTTTTAAATGTTACTTTAGTCTCAGCAGAAGACAAAGATAGCAGGAATTGTCAAGGATGCTTACCAGTTAGTCTCTGGGGTTTGTTTATATACAGAGTTTATTTGCTTAAAAAGCCCAGTTTGAACTGGACTCAAACAAATCCAGTTCAAGCTGGTCTAATCTGCTGATCAGAAAACAAAACAAAATGCCATATACACACACACAATAAAACCAACCAAAAAAAACAACAACAAAAAAATCCTAAAATTTTAAAAGCTAACATGCTCACTTTGACAGCCTTAATATTTTGTTTGTTTTGAACAAGTATTTTTGCAGTGAAGCTACATTTTGGAAAAGGATTAAGAACACCCTTTAAAAGAATATTTTGTTCAGCCGGGAAGCTATTGCTTTGGTTTACATATCAGCATGAAGTATTCTTCCTCTAGGATCAATCCAATACATTGCCCATCTCCTATCTCCTTTCCCTTACTTTTCTGTTCAGCCACTGTTTCAAGAAATGAACTACGGACACAGCTAGCCAGAGAAAAGATAATCCCAGCTGTAAAAATTTGGTCTAAAGACAGAACCAGATAAGAGATTAGGGATCTTGATTCAAAAACCAACTCAACAGGCATTATGAGGAACTCACCCAGCTTTGCTACATGGCTTACAATGGATTTTTTTTAAACAGCCTTAATGTTTAAAAATAGGAAAAGAAAAACAATCATAGGGAAAAAAATCCATTGAAATCAGGGATTATGGAAGGAAAGCAGACTAGGAGACCGCACATTTGCTGCATTTTGAGGACACAGCTGTCATGGTCCTGTCCTTGTGGGCTGCACTCTTCCTTCCCACCCACTGGACTGCAGCCTTCTCCTGCCTGTTACACGAGAGTCAGAGCCTTTTCCTCTCATCACAGTACATGAGTTCCAGCACCTAAAATGTACAGGTTTATACTATGGCAACTCAATAGCAGATGAGGGTATCAAGCAACAAACAGATATACTAGATTTACAATAACTTAAAATTGCAAAATTGCCACTAACTGCAAAGTTGCCTGTATGTTGGCTCTTTGGTAAAAATTTAATCATGGTTTCCAATTAAAAAAAAAAAAGAAAAAAGAAGCACAAACAAAAGCACCAACCACAACAAAATAGCAACAAATTTAAAAGAAGTTATTGTGGCACACTGAGTCTGATCTCACTCTCACTAAAGCTTTCTGTCCTTAAACAATATTGAACCCTATTACACTCAAACCAGGATTCTGAGTTCTTGGAAACATACTTGGAGGGCAGTTAAATGACCCAGCAGAGTTCATCTGACATCTGCTATCTGTCAAAAAAGGTGGCTTCCATTTCTTCCCCTCTTGGACATCTGCTCCTGCAATGACAGAAACCTGCGTCTCCTGCCCTTCCAATTTCACAAAGACATCTACAGTCCCCAGTTACAGGAAAGACAGCTGACATTCTATTGCATCAAGACTCTCAGCATGTGAAATCCTTTTAAAACATCAGATTCTCATTTTTAAATAAGCTCCTGAAGTATTTTCACAGATTAATTGAAACTGAATAAATTTCCTTGACATTTTAAGCCCAGGTACTTCACTTGGCAGTTTGCCATCACAGCCAGCTCAGCAGAGCACAACTAAGATTCCCACCAGCGGTCAAGCCAAGGTTTCCAGCCTGGCTGAAGACTCTTATTTATGACTCCTCAAACAGTGAGAAGCTGCAATAGCAGTGTTGCTCTTAAGGCAGCCACGATGTTGCTGTCCTCCTCTTTAAAGGGGAAAAACTAAACCAAAGATCAAACAAAAAAGTCTGGGGTGCAGGATCAGCAATGGCAGATTGCACAGCTGGTAGACAGCTAGGAAGAGAGCTAGACCATGGCAGGAAGAGAACCTTTTACAGTTGGGAAGGAGCACGTGAAAATGCAACCCTAGCATGCAGAAGATGATGGTTAATTCCAGAACAGAGGTCTGACAGGATGACGTCTGTTTCGGTGGGGAAGAGGCAGCATCAAGAATAGGAGAGGACACTGATGCTCAGGAGGAATGAAGCTGTGACCCTAAGGGGATTCTTTTTTGCTCTTCAAGTCACACAGGGTGAAACACAACTCACCCAGTCCTGCTTCTACCTCCCTGCTTTACCCCCAGACAAATTGCCCCAGCCAAGGAGGTGATATTTAGTGTTTGTTGTTCCTTTGAGAGCTACGTTATCATCCTAGCTTTCCAATCTTCTCCTTCCTGCTTATTCTCCAGTGATGATCATCCCCCTCATATCGGTACTTACAATCTTCAGTCTCACATAGGTGGCACAATACTGTCAAGTTTGGCTTTGAAGATGGGAGATAAGACCCTTTATCACAACCTAAATGCCATGAGGAATTCTTCCTGAGAAGTTTCCGAGATTAATTTTCTCTCTATGGTCCAAAGAAAAAAGGTTGTGTGACAACAATGCAGCTTGTGTTTGCAGATGCTGATAGGAAAAGGGAAAGAAATCCCCATCCAGACAAGCGATACCTATTTTTGGCTTACAATTTTCCAAGTGATAACTGCTCGTGCCAACAATACCAGTATATACTGGTATGAACAACAGCTACCTCCACCAGAAGCAGGTTCATAGCAGAAGAAAAGCACACTGTCCAATATAGTGGGATAGCAGTTAATATTTTAGAGGTTCAAAGGCTCACATAAAACATCCACAAAAATCCACACCATTGATCTCTTTGAGACCTAGGTTTTTTTTCTCATTGAAGGTCATTTCTGACTGATTTTCAAGGTCTTATGAGGCCAAAAGGATGCACACACAGAGCATCATCAGTACAGTATTAAGGCTCAGACCTTCAAAAAACCTCATAACCTTAGTGCTAGAAAGTAGATATACCCCATGCTTGTACAGGTATGTATCTGTATGCTTGGAGGAGTTACTAAAAATATTGTATCACCTTCTAAAAAGTGCTCAAGATGCAGGTAGAGGAAGGAGAGATGAGGTCTGGACTTTGTTTCTGTGACTGCACCTTGTTCATCAGATACATTCAAGCCAGCGCATCGTTCTCTCCCAAGTGAAATCTGTTTCTACAATTTTGCCAAAACTTTTATATATGGCAGTGGCCAGCTGGCTGCTTGGAGAGCCATGTGTCAGTGGTCCTGGCAAATGCTTAATGTGTGATACGGATCTGCGCAAACTGCAAGCGCTTGGTTTGCAAACATTCCTGTTTTATGCATTTACAAAGCAGCTAGCAAAAGGAGAGGCTTCTGAAGCAAAGACACGCAACATGGCAGACAGCTTATATATTAAGGCAATTTCTTAATATACAAATATATTAGGGTATCTTGTCCCTTTACCCTGGCATGCTCTGCCCCCAGGGGCTACAATCAACCTATTATGTCTCTCCCTAAAAAGTACTGTCACCACCTCCGCTGCTGCTACCATTTCTACAGAGGTAGGAATTCAACACTGTCAACATTTCTACAAGATGAGACATGGGAAACCTCTGCGGTCTCTCTCCAGCCTTGATAGATGGCTGGATGCCAGGAGGGGCAGTGCCACCAGATGTGACCACAGGCGAGTCTCCTCCTATACCTCAACTGACAGCACCCTGGCTCCTGGGATGCTGCTAGAGATCTATCTAGCTAATGAAGCTGACATCCACACATGGAGGGGTCAGAAAGTCAGTCCGCACAACTGCAGGAATCAGAAGAGGAAGCAGTAGAGCAGGACAGAGGCATGCTTTGTGTCAATGTATTTTTGGACTATATACTTCTGACTGTACCATCCCAGAGCAGATGTGAGAAATACATCAAGTGATGTGGGTTTTACAGAAGAAAAAAAAAAAAAAAAAAAAAAAAAAAGCAGAAGCTGACTACACTGAAAGAGGTCTGTGGCTACATTCCCTGTGTATGTAAGTGTTCATTAAGTTTAAGGCAAGCCATCTATTTCAGGTTTTGTTAATACATCATCCCATGTGGTCTGTAGGCCTGTGTACAAGAATATATATGACTATTGACTAATGTCAGGGAAAATAGACTTCCTACCCTAGATTAAGTTTATCACAATCTCTGCAATCAGCCCACTGAGCAAAAGCACAAGTGATAGATGAGCCTGCCACAGACTTGTGAATGCCAGAGGATACCAATTGACAAGCCACTGGGGGAAGGTAATTCCAAGCTAAGGCTGCTTGAGTGAATGGACCCTCCTCCTAACACGTAATGAATGGGCCTATCCTTGATCTCCTCCATCCTGGTAGCTCTTGACCCCAGAAGCAGCCTTGCCAGCCAGGCTCCAAACTACCAAAACCATCACTGTTCAGTACCAATATCACGTCTAGCTGATGTCATGGTGTTGGGTCATAGGCTGGACTTGGTGATCTTGGAGGTCTATTCCAGCCTCAGAAATTCTGTGATTCTGTGACTTGCCCCTAGAAATGGAAAGGAATCCAGGCAGGTCTGTGCACCACTGTCAGAACAGGGTCTGTACAGCTGCATTTTTGTACTTCTGCCCAGCCATCATGTCTGGGGGCTAAAGGTTTACAATTTGAGATGAATTTGGCAGCTATCTTGAATGGAAGCAATCAAGGGGAGGCTGGAGGGGAATAGTGCTTCTCCCTTTTCCCACAAGTAGAATTGGTTAATTTTAACATTCTGAATCAAGGTCTATCAACACTTCAAAGCTGTACCTCAATTACAAAAGCATAAAAGAACCATAATCACAGAAAGTTAGAGGTTGCAAAGGACCTCTGAAGATCATCAAGTCCAACCTCCCCTGCCAGAGCAGGACAAAACTAGGGCAGATCACTCAGAAATGCATCCAGACAGGTCTTGAAAGTCTCCAGAGAATGAGACCCCATGACCTCTCTGGGGAGTCTGTTCCAGTGCTCTGTAACCCTTACTGCAAAGAAGTTCTGTTCCTCACATTGAGGTGAAATTTCCTGTACTCAAGCTTGAATCCATTGCCCCTCATCCTGTCACAAGGCACAAGTGAAAAGATGCACAAATGAAGCCAGGAGTTTTTGTCTGCCCCAAGCAGTGCACCTCAACCCAAAGTTTCCACAATCAGTGGATCTGTGTAGCACTCATGTCTTCTCTTCAATATTTGCAAAATAAGAATTCGGGTGACACTTCCAGTGAAACTCACAGTTGTTTCCAAATCCACCATAAAAATCCAATCAAGTCTACAATGTAAGAACCTAACAGTAACTGGAAGGACATAGCTAAGCAGTTCATATAAACTTAACTGTCTAGAGAAAGAAACAGAACACTGTAATCGTCTTTGCGTCAAAATTAATCTTGATTTAAACAGGAAACCAATACAGGATAGCAAGTAGGATGAAATGCTAGTGTCCTCCGGGTTAACATTAAGTACTTGCTGTAAATAATCTGTTCTTCTCCAAAATTAAGATCAAGGATTCCTTTTTCTTTCATTACATTGCCTGAAAGCTTCTTAGTAGCACCAGCAGTTTGTAAGGATTTATAAATAAATAAATACGTTTAAAAAGGCATTTAATTGGCTATTGCAATGGTTTTAGGAACTGCTAATAAGCACACAAGAAAATTTGGAAGAGGAGCATATACTCTTTCAAAGCCTCTAGTGCCTCAAAAGTCAATTCCATACATAGTTGCCAGACACATAACAAAATGGCTTTGTCCCAAATCAGTTATTAGACAGAAAATGCTATCTGTTGGATTTTTTTTTTTTTAAATCCAGCTACAAATGAAGACTTGCAAGCAAAGTGTCTAGCATCAAGATGGTATTTCAGTCTCAAATCTAAAGATTTCATTGTTCCTACATTAGTTGCACAAAATTTTGGCCAATACCACTACAGAAGTCAATCTGATAAACAGGTTCTGCACTCAATCCAGCTGTAGTCTCGAGAGGAGCTGTAATTCATGCTTTATGAGTTGTATCTATTATGTGACATTCTCATCAAAGCCCGAAGTGGAAATACATGCAGAAAATCCAAAAGGAGGCTCTTGCAGATTAAAAATGACATTCAGGAACATAGAAGACAGGTCATTAGAACTGCAAAAAGTACAAGAATGAGCTACATAATAAAATGGATCAACAGCGGTGACACAGGCAGCGGGGATTACAGCTGTCTGCTCAGCCTCCGCGACTGCATCTGCTTACTGTTATGTGCCCTATGAAGGAGAAAGAAGGAAAAAAAAAAGTCTCCATCTGATATGACTGCTTTGCCTGTTTAAGATTCAAAAGCTCCACCGAAAGCTTTCACAAAGCTGAAAGAAGCATGATTTATACAAAGAGCTACAAGCTTTTTACAGTCCATTTTGAGTAGAATGGACATCAGTGCTACCTGTCTTTTGAGAATAGTGTTTCCTCTTTTATTTACATTTGCTCTTCATTATGCTTTTAGAGTAACTTACCAATCCAGCCAAATCAATTCAAATTATTTTGCAAGCATTTCAAGTAATTTCTTAGCATCACCCCATAGGCACTTGCTTCTATGTAGTTATAGTAATTTTTCTGCAGAGATTTTCTTCATTGAAGTGGCTTTGCCAAGCAACCAGAAACAAAAGCATAACCATGTCTAAAAGTAGGTAGGAAAAAAATGTAGGAAACCCACAATTGTAATAAATAGGGTCATCAGAAAGAGAGCAGGGGATAAATGTGTCTCCCCATGTCCTTGACAACCCAAAAATAGTTCTGTTCAATGTTTGATAGGTATGGCTCTATATTACAGCTTAAACTTATTAAAAACCCAAAAACCTGTCTTAATATTCACCATTTTCAGCTCCTCTTGGGATACCAGAAATAATCTTGCTAGGTGGTGCTTTTTATCATCCTTCTGTTGCAGAAGCAAATTTAACTATTTCTTTAATAAAAACCAAACAAAACCATAAAACCAAAACAAAACAACAAAAACCAAACCAAACAAATGCAAAAAAGACATGTAATTACAAAAACTGCCTCATACAGAAAAATATTAACATTTTGCCTTGTTCAGGTGTCAGAAAACTATGATTGCTTTCCTTCGGTCTAGCAGACAAGTTGGCATTGGACTTGATTTAACCTGCCTGTTTAGAGGGGCATTGCTCCAGACCTGATGCTCTCACACCTGACAAAGACACTGAAATAAAAAGACAGGGATTTTAAATATTTTTCTGAGAAAAAAGGAACTCAGAAGAATGCTGCAAACCTTGAATCCCAACTATCTCCCAGTGAGTACAAAAAATAATTCTTCTTTAATTCAACAAATGTGAGTTGCCAGCTGCCCCATAATAATTTCAAGTCCAATGTTTTTGTTAAAAGTAGGAGGTATTATTTCCTCACTGGCAGCTCCCCTCTCTTTACTACTTTCACATTTGAGACCGACCCAGTCAAAATCTTATAAACTATCAGCAGCACCCAAGTATCACACAGAACCAGCCTTGTCATTAGTTTTAGGGCTGCCTTAAAATAAAAGCAATCAGAGAATTTCTTAAAACTGAATATCCTCGCCCCCACCCTACATGTTGACGTGGTCACTAAATCCCACTGGGTAATCTCCAGAATCCATCTGTTTCTTTTCATTCTCATCCTGAGAAGCCTCCCATAGTCACTGATTATTTCTCAACTTGTCTGAAGAAATATCCTGTCTTCTGGCTTCCCAGACACTTGCTTCACCCCCATTCTCCCCAGAGGTTTGCTGAAATAGGCAGCTGCAAAGATTATCCACTCCAACATAGTGCCCAGGCTCTCCCTCTTCAAATCCGTTGAAGAAGACATTTTCTCTAAAAGGGAAAATATTTTCACAGAGGTGAACAAGTATCCTTCAAAAATTACTTTCTTCCCAGTTTCATCCCAGAATCAAGATCCAGGTACAGCTACCTTTTAAGCAAATAACTCTTAAAGCATGGTTAAGAGAAGTAGGAATTAAGAGTCCTACACCAACCACATCTAGACTCTCCAATGACAACAAGATGATGGACTACGCCTGGGCCACGCTGCAGTAAAGCACTGCATTACACAGCAGCATGAGTTAATGGGCTCAAAGGTACTGGGCACATTCACCAGAAATCATCATCAAATAGCGGATGTGAGCATAAAAATGATGACATTTTCCTAATGACCACAATGCAGCTAAAATTACAAGAATGCATATCTTCTCCTTTTTCAGGTCAATACAGGCAGCATGTCTATGCATTTAATGTATCAAACAGCTGCACAATACACTCTAAACGCTTCTTATTTAACATGAGAGCTATTAAAAGTGATGGAGAAAAAACATACCTATCTATTACTAGTGTTGTTGCATAAAATCAAAACACAAGAACCAATGCCACAGAGGACTTGAGATTTAATCACTCAGTTGTATTTTGTTACTGCTTTATCTGTAACCAGAAGTCCTGCCCAGGATTACAGCCATCATACTCTTAGATTTCCATCATAGATTTCCACCAGCCCTCTAAATGCTCCTGCACCAATCAAGCATACCAAAAATCTAAACAGCAAAAAGTAGTCCATAGGTTTTTGGTTTCCTTACAATTTCAACATTCCTGATGCTCAAGTTTAATTCCAATGTTTATGAGGATGCCAAAGAGTTAACTTTGCTTGAAATTTTCCTATTTATCATCATTTGCTTCAAATAAGGCAAGTACTGCAGGAATTTATGATGCCCAAACCTGACAGTCACTGACTAGCTAACAAATCTTTCCTTCTGTTTTCAAAATAGTTTTGTGTTAATCTCTCAGGTCACTATCAAAGACAGTTTAGCATCTAATTTATCACCTTTTGGGCAGAGATCCATGCTGAAAAATTCACATCCAAACAGTAATTTGGTTCAGTTAATGGTCTTTTCTCAAAGGAACTGGACAATTAAAAACATATGGAAATGGAATAAGCTACTCACTTTTCAACTAAATGTTTGCTCTGTGCCTTGGGAAATAAATTTCAGATGAACAAGCTGAATTCAGTCAATGGATTAAAAAGAGGATTGGACTACTGTTATAAACCATTTGTCCTCCTTTCAGAAGCCACACTGCAGTGGTTTTTTTTTTTTTTTTTTTTTTTTAAAATACCATAATCATGTCCAACCGTGGGGGAAAAATTTTAAGAAAATGCAGGTTCCAAAAGGATTGTTGCTCTTTTGAAAAAAAAA
>JANHGN010018190.1:71701-85661 GCA_024605025.1 Megaceryle maxima
TATTTATGAAATCTAAATAAGACCAATACAGCTAGCAAAAAATGAACAGGGAAAAAAAATCAAACAAACCACCACGAATTTACCTAGAATGTAAATTGTGTGAAAAGTCTTCTTTCTCTCTGACTGTCTCAACTGACAAGAGGATCAACATTTCCCTGGCTTTCCACACAATCCTCACATCTTAGAAGTGCCTTGACAGAAGATGGTCTAGTACTGGAGCACATATCCATCTTGTGGATATTAAAATTAAAACTTTCCTACAGACTTTCAGCTCTTTTATCCATCAGCTGAATCAATGAATCTATTCACCTTTGTCTCACTTTGGGGATACTGATGTCCTCAGATCAAATCTTTGGGTGCTGAAGGCATTAGATCTTGAATGGTGTTGTGAAAACACATTGATGCATAAGCAGGAGAGACCTTGTTACAGCAATACAAGCTTGATCTTTGTGAAACCTGCAAATATAATAATATGAAAGATGGAGCAATTGATGTCCCAGCCATGTAAGGAGTATCAGCACCTATTTAACATCACAAAATCCACTCCGAAGTCTAAGAGACACAGAGGGAGACTGTTCTGAGTAGATAGATGCCCTAGTACATGACTAAGGATCCACTTATACAGCAACCTTGGCAGATTTCTGTTATAAATAAACCACTATGAAACACAAATCCATAGGAGATTTGTTCTGATCATTTGTTTTGATCACCATTCAAAGAGATACTTGGTGAGATGCAATGGGCAATCTAAGGGACTAAAGCTTTTCTGGGTTCCCAAATGGTGCTGAGTTCACATCCTAGCAGGGTCATTATGGCATCTGGTGGCTGTTCTTACAGAACCGGTGTCGATCATCCACTGCTGAAGATTAATTCCAGTAGTTTTTGCTACTCATCTGCTATATTTGGGACTTGTAGTCCCTTTCTTTAATGCATTAGGCATCAGAAGTTTATTCTCCTGGCCAGGTAAGTCTTCACCATAGTTTAGAGTTTTGTGTCCCACCTGCATGAGGTTCTTACTCCTGCTTCAGGCTGAGGGAATTTTCTGCATTGAGGTAGCTGCCAGACAAAGCAAGACAGAGTGGTCCAGAGCAGAATCAGGGAGTACTACACTCAAGATCTTGTTACAGGCAAAAGGGACACACCATGTATCTGGGGCCAAGAACCTATAGTTATTCTAAGTACAGTTTTATACTCTAATCAAAAGGAAACTAAAAGCTACAGGTACAATGGCACACAGTCCAAAGTGGTGGAGAAAAGTTTCAAAAATACCTGTGAACCATTATACAATGAAATGTCCTCTTTGCTCTGATGTGATGTTCACTTTGCCACCATCCCTCAAGGTGCTGAAGAGATGGTGGTTCTGCTGGTCACCTCCAACAGAACTTCCAGTGGTTACCACCCTGAGGTCTTCTCTGGCAGGAGTGTGATGTCCAGGGTGCAGTTTCTTCCTCCTCAGTGTTGGATTACTCCAGGGGTATCTTCATCTACCCCTCTCCCCATCACCTGCTCCCTTCTCCCTGGTCCCCAACACCAGTGGCAAAGCTGCCCAGCGCCCAGCCTGGGCACACAAAGGGCTGGTGTTTGCTGGGCAGTGCCTGGCCAGGGTACTAGCCCTTGGCCATCTAGGATGTCTCCAGCAGCAAGCTCAGGCAGGTCAGGCACAAGGCCCACATTCATGGGACATTTGTGATCACAGGGACATACAGCTCAGGGCAGGGCAAGCCCAGAGCAGGGCTTTTTTTTTGCACACAGAAAATACTCTTTCCACGCTACTTTTTGTATACAATTGAACAGCACAATTCCCATTGTTTTTTAAGAAACAGAAAGAATTGAGAATTGAAAAGAGCTCCAGAGTAATGTGATTTAACAATAGGTTTTTGATTAATATAATTTACTTGCTGGAATCAAATTGTGAAGTCAAGCATTAGAGAACTAAAATCCTTTTCTATATTTTCTACTTTGTCATGGTTTGTTTTCTGATAGGAGTTACTAGTGTGACCAAAGGATTTACCACTTTTTGTTTTAACTTTACTCTTCAGTGAACTCTTGATATTGTAAATTTCTTCTCATACAAGATCAGGTTGTTTTACTTTTATGACTGTGCCATTAAAGGAAAAAAAGAAAAAAAAAAAAAAAAGAAAAGAAAAAGAAACCCACAAACCAAAAAACCTTTTAACTTTTTGTGAAATGAAATAAAATCAGTTAGTTTTCCATTCCTAAAGGTATGATCTCCATCTTCATCATCCTTCAGGAATTTGAAAATTATAATGGAGCAATCTTCTTCGGCTTTAATAGTTAATTTCTAATAACTTGGAAACATCTTAAGACCCACTCAGGTTATACATCCATCCATTTAATAGTGACGTTCTCAGTGTTTTCATATATTCACAGTGAGAGCCATTAAGTATCTTCTGTCACTCTGAAACCCTTCACCTGATGAGGAAAAGTGATTTAAATCTTAGCTATATAACCTGCAGAACCAAATGACAACTTATATATAGCACACTTCGCTGTACAAAGCACTATATGAACTCAGCAATTAGTCTGAAGCTAATATACCTCTTATTTGTCATTAATTTGTAGACAAAATGGTTTCTCCCAAGGTTAGCATTTTCATTATCATCTGCAAATGATGGTACATTGCCAAAGTTCAAACCATTTCAATGTAGTGCACTTTTTACATTTTTAAATATTCCTGATTCAGTTTTTATTGCTCTCTTGAAAATAATTAGGCAGAAAATGGATTATCCCCTTTCAATGAACAACTATTGGAAACATTTTGAAATTTCATGCTTTCAGGCACCAGTGGCCACAGAGAGAAATATGCCCTTTTCAACCAAGCCTTTAATTATTTTATCAATTGAAAGAGGAACTAATATATCGTTGGCAATACACAAAGCATTGTCCTCTAAATCTGTATGATTTTATCTATGGGCTAATCTTGAAAAATAATTAACTGCCCTAATCTAGTGATCTATACAAAGAGCTATGAATAATACTGCAAGGCACCCCTGTTGCTCCTCCAGAGCAAAAAAAGTTTCAAGAGTTTTGTTCTTAGGAACTGCAATAGAACTATTTTTATCATCTTTTATGTTTCTGTGCTTTTCTGTATTTGCCAGTCCACAACAAGTACCTGGGAAACAATACCTATGAAAGTGAAGTCAGCCTTTTGAACTCTCCATTGATCCATTTCCATTCACTTGGAAAGAGCAGAGGATACTGGTTGAGTGTGTTTTCACTTGATGATTGAAGGAGACTAATGCAGTCATGGTCATGATCCATGTGGGGATATAATTCAATTAACTAATGAAAAACATACATGTAGTTCTCAGATTCAATGCAAGGTCACGATTACTTCGCTTGATTCATACCCTGTATGTGTTGGTCCAATGGTTTTTAGAAAATATGCTGCATCTGGTTAAGATTTAGTGCATGATAAACACGTGAGATAAAGTTTTCTTTGGAGACCAAGGGGTTGAATGTCTAAGGCTACCCCCACTGCTCCTCTTTCGGCAGACCAGACCTGTTCTGGAAAGCATAGCTTTTTGATTTTTGGCAAAAGAAATAATTCATGCGTAACATTTGTAGAAGAGAGTCAGATGCCTGCCTAAGAAAAAAGATCGGAAACAACTAATTAGGCTTTATTTAAGAGATGGACAATCACATGCTGAGGACTCCAGTGATCAGTCAGACCAAGTGCACTCCTACATGTTCAGTTACCATAGAGACAGGCACGTTTTATGAACCTCTTCCCCAAAAAATCACCCCAATTAGATCCACCTTCATGCATCACATATGCTTGAACTGTTCCCTGAGGTTACTTAAGTAATTGTGACTGATTCATTCTCCTTACTGACATCTAAAGAAATAACCCTTACTTGCTGCTTCCTGGTCCAAATTTAATTCTAGTGTCATCTATCCATAGTTTTGCCACAGACAGAAATAGGTCACTAGCTGCCACACTCCATAGTGCTCTTAGTTAAAAAGTTCCAATTCAAAATTCCCTTCAGTGATCACCCAAGGAGAAATATCAGCCAGAAAGCATGGAAAAGACTGATGTTTAGAAGGAGGAGTTTAGGAAGGAGGAGCAGGCATCATGGTGTCTATCTCATGCTGCTTAACAACTACAGAAACTGGTCTTAACAAAAACACTGGTGTTTCACAGCATGCTCTTCCTCAGCAGGACAGAGGGAACATCAAACAGCTTTGTTTGGATCAGGATCTGGGACAGGTCAGTTTTTTGTTTCCCTTTTCATTCTAGTTCTTCAGTGCACTCAAAGAGCATGAAGGCTGCATACCTATCATGAACATGGCATTACATGTTCATGGGGCTCTGAGTAACCTGCCCTAGGTAGAGATGTCCCTACTTGTGTAGGGAGCTTGGACCAGATGACTTCTAGAGGTCCCTTCCAGCCTAAAACATTCAACAAAGAAAAATACTACATTGCTCAAAAACCATTGCCCAGGATGCCCATCATCTGTAGACAGAATCTTGCAAGACTGATAGGTCCTCCCATGATTTCAGATAGAGAGAAATGAGGACAGATGAGGACAAAACTTTTGAAGACCTGGGTGGAATTCATTTGACTGAATGCAGATATGCTCAGGCAGGCCCAAAGGAGGGCCATGAAGATGATCAATGGCTGGAGTACCTCCTCTATGTGGTACAGGTCAAGAGATTTGGGGTTGTTCAGCCTGGAGAAAAGAAGGCTCCAGGAAGACCTTATAGCAGCCTTCAAGTACTTAAAAGGGGCCTGCAGGGAATCTGGGGAAGACCTCTTTATCAGGAAGTGTGGTGATGGGATGTAGTGAGGAGTGACACTTTTAAACCGAAAGAGAGTAGATTTACTTTAGATATTAAGAAGAAATTCTTTATTGTGAGGGTAGTGAGACACGGGAACAGGTTGCCCACTGAAACTGTGGATGCCCCATCCCTGGAAGTGTTCAAGGCCAGGTTGGATGGGGCTTTGAGCAACCTGGTCTGGTGAAAGGAGTCCCTGCCCATGGCAGGGGGGTTGGAACTAGATGATTTTTAAGACCCCTTCCAACATAAAGCAAACCACTATGATTCTATGATTTGCACTGTAGATGTTCACATGTGAGTCAGTTGTCTAGATTCCAGTTCTAGTCTTTACAGAGATCCTGAGACTTCCAGAGCATGATTCATCTCACCCAGATGCAGAGTTAACATTAAGGCAGGTGCTTGTTTTACTCCACTGCCTGTAAGAGGAGAGTTCAGCTCAGCTGTAAGTAGTGACATTAAGGGCATGATTCAAATGACTGGCATGTAAGCATCTGTGAATTGAGCCCCATCCTGGGACTCAGCTCAAGATTCACCAGTTTGTATTGAGTGTTAACAGTGCTGTTTGGGAAGATGTAATGTCACTGGCTGATTTAGTTTTATATAGAAATGCTGCTTTTAGTGATTAATCTTTGCTGATTTGTTGCAAAATTCAGGGGGGTGGATAAAATTAACATTTTGTAAGGCAGAAAGTGCATGATGTTAATTAACTGCAATTGTAAAGGCAGGAGAATGCTTGTCCCAAAGCTGCACTGTTCTGATTTACAAGGATTTCAGTTGATTTTGGTGAAGCTGATTTTGGACTCCAAGATCTTAAAGGTCCTTTCCAACTTAATTGATTCTAAATTAAAAGGATGAAATCACTATTAAAAGCTTGCATTGAAGTATAAGGTGATTTCATATCTCTATTATAACTGATAATGAAGAGAATAATGGAAACTCTTCTAGTGGTTGGAGCAATTTTTTTTCTTTGTTAGAATTTATGGTGATTTTGAAGCTGAATGCCACAGGATTACAATGTTGACCTCTACAAACTAGCACACAAGCAACTTCTTTTGACTATTCAACCTTGAGAGACCATAATCACATTAAAAGCTTCCAAATGCAATGCAAAAAAAAAAAATTAAAAAAAAAAAAATTAAAATGTTAAAGTGGGGATTTGAAAGCAGCTGCAGCTCAAGTAGAAGGAAAGGTACCAAGCCTCCCTGCCCTGTGTCAGACTGAGATCATCCAGAGGTGGAGCACCACGGCTGCTCTCTGCACACAGGATCCCAGGACAGCTGCAACACACCACCAAAATTCAGCCATAAGGACTAGACACCTCTATATTGCAAAAAATTAATTATCTTGCATGTCACGAAATGGTGACAGGGCACAGCTCATTTCAAGACTACTCCTGATTTTGCAGCTCTGAATTGTGCAGAAAGGGGATACAACTGTTCAGTATCTTCTAGCCTAAGTACAGGGAATGTTATTGCAGACCACGCACAGAACAGGAGGAAGGAGAGCATCCAAGAGGAAATTACCAAATTCAGTAATCATGAAGCTAGATAAAACTCAGGCTAAGATGATTAACTTATTACACTATATAAATAAGCTACCTCTTAAGAGTCTGCTTATTATCAGACTGTTAGAGGAGACTCAATTTTTTGCACGCAACACATCCCATGCCAGCAATACATTCAGCAGGAAATAACACAAAGCTGTTGGCTAGAAGCTGGACTGTGCCCTTCACCAGTCCTCCTCCCTACATGCTACAATAGTTAATCACTTGTTTATTCATTTATTAAGTCTCCAAAAGAAAGTGTGCTCACAGGGCATCAGCAAAAGCATCTTGCAAAGCATGAACAGTGCTTCAGGTGGCCACTTGCTCTGCAGTAAGTGCCCAAAGTAGATATGGCAGAACCAAAGACATGCTTTAGGAAACAGGGCATAAAATGGAGGAGCATTTAGTCAGCAAGCGGTCAGACGGTAGTCCACCCAAAGTACTTCTCAGAAAGGGACACACAAACACTAACAAAAGGCGAGTGAGAGTGTGAGCTTTGAAAACATCAGCTGCCTGCACTTACAATATCTTCAGAGGCCAAGTGTGAAGCAAAACAGTCCTCCCTCACTACTTCCTAAGGGCTGTAAATATAATAAAACCATACAGCAGATGACTTTACCTGAGCATTTCCTCATACATTCATGCACCGAGTTCCCAAGAAACACTTTTGTTACATACTGTTGGGGACCAAATACGCTCAGGATACCTTTTATCAAGACAATTATGCAGATACTAAGAAAAATTCAACCAAGATATATAGTAACAGTATAGAGAGGTAGAGTAACTGAAAAACCAATGCTAATAAACAGTGTTTATTGAATAAATGATGAAGTGACTGAGAGCTTAACTAAACGTAATTCCAAGAAAAATCAGATCAATGTGGGACTCCCACATCTTCATGCATTTTGCTTAAGAACCGCCGTCATGTTCTGCATTGCAGAAGTCATCCTGACTGTATGCTCTGCCAACTTGTGCAATGAATCAGAACTTTACAGATCCATGATGGTTTGTTAAGTAGAAAAAAAAAAGAATGATTGCAAATGTTTATTTGTCTTTAAAGCATCTACTCTTGATTTAATGTTAAGGATATGAACAAAAGAATTAAAATTGCCTTTATTGTTTTATGCACCATTCCAAGAGAAAAAAAAAACATTAAAATGTCTTCAAATCTCACTGTTTTTTAGCATATTCAAGTCAATCATAGTGACAAAAATCTGTAATCTGAAATTAAAGGGCAATTGTTTTCTCCATATGTGAAATTGTGGTTACAGTTTAACAAAGAAAAACTAATGCTAAAAGATGACAAACTGAAATGTGAATCTGTAATTAAACTGTAATGAAAACATGCAAGCAAGAAAAAAAAAATCTATAAAGTATCAGTTTGTTTTACAGACAAATATTCTTTAAAAAAACCAACCAAACAAAAACCATCAAAATAAAGCATTTATTTTCTCAGTAATGCAACAGCATCAACACTTAAATATAACCACTGGCTTGGTATGTAGCAGCATGCACTTCTGCAGTAAATGTTTCTCCTCACTTAAGACAAAAAGATCCCCAAATTCCTCCCCTGAACACATTTCTTTCCCATACTGAAGGATATCTCTCTAAGAACATGAATATATAAATATTTAAGATTTAAACGCCACCAGGTCATAAGGTTAGTGTAATACAATACTACTGTTACACTTTGCATTATTATCGTTATAACTATGCTTGGTTTGCATTTTTACAGCATATGAAATTAAATTAGTTTGCTCTTCTGCTAAGTGCACAGTTCCTGGTGGCTGTTAGTGTGACTTACAGGTCAGGAAAAACCTGGAATTTGGCAAACGTGCCTTATTTCCAGAGGCTCCTATCACCTATAAATCTGATTGAAAAGAGTGAAGGGGAGAATAGCTCAACATAATTTAAAATTAAGCTACTGCTACCCAAGAAACTTAGAACTGTAAGGTTACTTGAGACTGTTGGATGAAAAATGGAACAGACTGAAAGCATCTCTTACTTATCAGAGCAATTAATTTATCTTGTACATTCCCTAATGAGCTTTCTTTGCATATTATCTTGTGGATAGAAATATAGAATTCACAGGACCCTTGATATAAAATTTTTGGTCAGTTCCTGCTGTGCTCTCTAATGAATAACCACATAAATAAAAATATCCTAATCAGACATTGGGAATACATCATACAGTAGCATGTGTACTTCCCTGCTTGCCCTGCCCAAGATGAGCAGATAAAATGGTATGACCTCAAAAGGAGTTTAGCATTCCGGTCACACTGATATTATTAAAATTATTTTTATATCAGTATCATTCATTTTTAGGTAGATTAATTATAATAAATATGTGCTATATCAACAGACTTTTCATTATGGTCCATTTAACCTCATAAAACATAATTGATTTCTATTTGCTCCATCTGATCAATGCTTAGGGCTCATTGCTGAACTGTGTTAGTAAAAAAGACGAGGCAGCAAAGGGCCATCTCTCTGTAGGATAAATAGCATGGTTGATATCCCACGTAGCTCTGATTGTCTGCATAAATATGTCTATGCACTTATGGAGAACACAGAAATTAATACTGATGCTTTATTAACTCAGAATCACATCCAAGAAACCTGTAATTGATAAATCTTCAGTATTTACTAGTTTGCATTTCAAAGCACAGGCCCTAGAACTGTACTTCCTCTGCTACATAAATAAAAGAAATACCAGTACATTATTCAGCTTCAAGAGCTCCCTTTTTTGGCTCACATTTACCCCAGTGCTTTGGAAGATTAGTCTAAAGGTAGTTATGACCTTTTGGTCTTCAGAATGTCACAAGATGTGAGATGGGAAAGGGAGAGGGAGGCAGACGTTTCACCCTACTGTGCCATGCCCCTTGCCACAGACTGCTGTGTTATCAATAACTGAAAAGCTCTGAATTAAATTTATGAATAAAGAATTATCAGCCACTGCCTTACACACATTCAGAGCACCTGCACTGAAAGGCAACAAGAAGCATCACTTGACTGGACAAGCTGCAGGACGAGATTCACACCATCTGCATTTCTGAAATCCTTCCTTCCACACTTGGACTTTTCTGACAGATGTTTAAATTCTGGGAAATCAACTCAGTGTTGCAGGATGAGCAACAAGGAACTGGTAGACCTGAAAAACTACTCTGATTCAGGCAAAGTCGAAAGATATCATTTGCATTACTGGGATCATAGTCTGACCTGTCATAAAACAATGTATGGAAATGCATATAATATTTATGTGCTTTTCCTGAAAGAATACAATAATAGCACATCCCTTTGATTCCTCAATTACTCAAGACCTTGTATAGAATTCAGCACTTTTGTAACTGTTAGTAAATAAGATAATTGCAATGTATACTAATGCAATCTGCTGGAAGTAGAATCTTCCAAAATACTTCATCTCTAAGAAACAAGACATTAACGTCACATCACTGAAGATAATTGGATATTCAGCTGACCTCTTCAAAAACAGAAACCAAGTTTGAGATGAAAAAACCCTTTAAAAAAAAAAAAGCCAAGATGTTAGTATAATGCTCTTATTAGTGGGTAAATATTTCATAGCCAAGTCCTTAACATTCATATTTAACTATGAAAGAAGCTTATTCAATATTTTCAGGAAGCAATAAAGTTTAGCAGAGCCAGCTAATTTACTACTTGTTACACAGAGTTTCAGCAAAACAGACAAGAACAAAGTGAACAAATAATAGATATATAAAAGGAAAACTTTCAGGATTGCATTTCCAGCTGTTGCTTTCCATAATTTCTCAATTATGGAAAGAGAGGAGGATGTATTCTTCCTGTACAAACATTTGGAGTGAAGGCTTGCCCTTTGGGTCAATTAAAACCCACTTAATTCAGATCTGAAATAGTCTTTAATTTAAACTTACATGAACATGTATTACTAACATGCAGTTAAACAGGTATGTCAAGCAAATAATTCTCAGCAAGTTTAGCACGTAAAAAAAGTCTCTAGTACATATAAAATATATTTAATGTTTCTGAGAAAACATTATTTGAAAGCTCACCTGCCCTTACATTTCTCTTAATAGGTTTATCAATTTTTAGAACACCTAGGGTATAGTAATATTTAATACTACATACTAAATGTTAACCAACATTTCAAAGCAATAAAAAAATGCCAAGAGACAGTTTCAGATTTCAAGATGCCAAGCTTGTCCAGTCAGCTAATCATCTCACAGCACAAGAAAAACAACAGGAAAACAGCCACAGCACAAGGACTTGGTGATTAATTTAACTCTTCCAGGTAAGCACTTCAGGAGGAAAGTCTAAAGACAGAATTAATGGATGCTGAAGCAGGATTTCTAAAGAATCCTTGCTGTGAGATGATGCTAGACCCAAAAGCTTTTTCTTTCCTCTCCAGAGGCAGAAGCAATTTCCTTTGATTAGGGACTCTGACAGCCCCTTAGGTCAAGATGAAAGATCTTTTTTTTTTTTCCTGGGTGAATCCGACATGCCAATCACCCAGTCAGCCTCAATGGAGTAACATTTAGCAACTAAGGCACAAATAAGTAGACACAGCTGTCCAACAGCTCTTCAAGGGGGGAGCCTGGGCAGGGTCCAGAGATAGTCCCCTCCAAACACACCAATGCTTGCAGATCCCCTCAGCAAACCTTCACTACATTTCACAAGGGCTATGAGCAGAGTATTAACAACAAACTACTGTGAACAGCCTGGGCATGATTCACTGTCCTAAATTGGGAAATTACTGTTATTCTAGCAGGATATGAAGACCAGGTTGATGTCTCCAGTCATCAGAATAAGAAAAACATATATTTAGCATTTGCTTCTATATCATGCTAGCCCTTTATGAGTGAGAAGCAGCTATCCACAGTGCCCTTCAGTTGCTGCTATAGGGCACTAGGGTTATCATGCTGGGTGTGCTTACTTCAGTTTGGACATAAAATTACTCTCACATCTGATAGTTCTCATACCATACTCATGTTCACATACTACATACTCAGATGGCTGCACAAACTCTGCAGGAACGTACTGCATATCTGCATGTACACTTTGCTCTTAACAAATGAAACATGGATTTTACTGTTTTACCTGAAAGTCTGCAGTTTGATTAGTGTGGTGTTTCACCAGTATAATGACTCTGTGGGTTGTGAAAGGTAAACCTCAAAGGTAATAAGGGGTTAGATATTGTAGATGTGAGGCAAGTGAAAGAAGGAATGTCTCCTCTCCTCATGGAACATCTGCTCTTGCCCTTCAAGAACAGTATTTCCTACTAGCTTCTCAAATCACATCTACAAATAATTTGATACTGCTTACTGAGATTCCCCCCACTCTGAATAAGAATTCAGAAGGTAGATAATGATATAAGGTACCTCATACTCCAGTACCAAAAGAAAAGGAGAGAAAATCCACCAACAGCTCAGGCAATTCCTTCCATTTCCCTCTCTCACCACTGGAGAGCTAGTTATCATCTTCCATTCCTTATCCCAATGAAGTCACTCAGCTAAAAAACTTGCATCCATCACATAAAAATTTTCCCACTCACTGTGTCCAATGCTGTTCAGAATGGACCCTGCCTGAGAAAGCCCCTTTGCAACCAGAGACAAGCAGTACACGTCAGGGCTGAGTGCAGGTCTCAGCATCACACACACACGCCCATCCCCAGGCAGAGTTCAGTGCTCGCCTGGCCTTTCACAGGCTCCATTTGAAGTTTCCCATGTCCAATATCCAGTGGATATGGGAACTAGCACCAGAGTGGCAGAACTCATCTTCCAGCATCATCTGCATGAGATCAGAAAGTTATATACCAGTATATGGGGTCATAAAATTGGATTTTATCTGAATCTGCAGGGATTCATAGCTCTATCTGCACAGTCTATTTGTCCTAATTGCTGCTTTGACTCAGAGATATTCCAACACTTGTCAGTTTAAACAAAACTTTTAACATTGTTTGAATGTATCTAAATGCATTCAGGAATGTAATGAGGTCCCACTTCCCACAAAAGTCTGTGTCTATTGCCCCTAAATAGTTCAGTTGAGGATTTATTTGAATTTATAGGCAGGAACCAAGTCATATATTGCTTTCTTAAATGCCTTATACAAGCAAAAAATGCATAACTGAGACATGAGGGGTTCAACATAATAGCAAACCAATGCTTCATAAAAAGGAGTAATTTTATAAAGCATCTTTTTTAAAAAAGCTCTTAAAATAAAATACACTTTTCCCCCCCCCCAATAACTGAAGATGATCAAAACCAACCTTATGAATTCCCTGAGCTGCAGTATTTCATAAAGCACTGTTTGGCAATCCTCACTATGTTGCTGTGTATCCCAACACCCATTACGGACCTGCCATTAGAAAGAACTAGAAGCACCAGAGTCCGAAACTTAAATTGTAACAAATTGCTGTGTGTGATTTTCCATCAAGGCAACATGCGAACTTCTACCATAGTGAAGTCAGCTCCTGAAATACATTCTACATTTTCTAAGCTTAGAGCTTTCAGTGAGGAAATGCAAGGTCATGCACTGTGGTTCAATTTAGAAAATTAGCTACTGATCATTATTTATTTGCACCGTATCAAAATTGGGAAAATATGTGATGACTCAACATCCATGCATCTGAAATCAAGAAAAAGCCATAGAAAACACTTTAAGCATAACGACTACAAAAAGGAACAACAAATTTTGATTATTTTCCAAGTCCATGATAACTTGCAAACATAAGATTTGGAGATGAAGTGGGAAGTTAAATGGAACATTTAATTTTACCAAACTTGCCAAGATCAGAAGACTTTGTAACATTTCCAGAACTGGTATTTCATCAAATGAATATATATGCTTTTTCTTGGGAGAAAAAATAAACCAAACCAAACAAACAAACCAAAAAGGAAAAAAAAGAAAGAAAAAAAAGAAAAAAAAGAAAGGGGTGGGTGGGGGGTGGTGTTAGGGGAAAAAAAAAAAGCCCAAAACCAAACAAACACAAGAAAAAAATTGTAGTCCAAATAACTCAGATATCAGCTTTTATATTTTAAACACACACAGGTGTAAGCATGTTCCAGTGAAGGCTTCTTCACCTCTACAACATCACACATCATTTCCCCAAGGTATTAAATGCTCTTAATCAACAGTTGTTGATAATGATGTGTCACCTATCAAGGTAAAAGTCTGAATGCACAAACATCTGTTACATTCCTTTGTTAGGGAACTGGTAACAGTTTTTGAACATATAAAACTTGACTTTTAATTATATTCTTACACCTTCTGTTCAGTTATTAACCAGCATTAACCCATAAGGCCATTTAACACATTAAGAACTATAAAACTAAGTCCTATAATGTTTCCATATGAACAAAGAGAAATTTTAATATAAAATTAATGTTATTTTTTTCAATTTAATTACGACTTCTGCTTTTTGGTTGGAGAAAAATTGTGCTACCTTAGGCAAAACAGATAAAAATAACTGTCCTACACTTAATTGTCCTACACTTTGGCCACAGGAACCCCATGCAGTGCTACAGACTGGGGGATGAGTGGCCTGAGAGTGGCCTGGCAGAGAGGGACCTGGGAGTACGGGTTGATTACCGGCTGAACGAGTCAGCAGCGTGCCCAGGTGG
>JANHGN010018190.1:86132-157407 GCA_024605025.1 Megaceryle maxima
ATTTAACCTTCATCTGTCTTAAGCCCATGGAGGCATATATAAAAAAAACAAAACAAAACAAAACAAAAAACAAAACAAAAACAAAACAAAACAAAAAAAAACCCAAAAAACATTAACTGACAATAATCTTGTTTTTAAAAAGTGGTGATAATATTGTTACTAACCTCCTCCCCATGCACAGTGATTCTATCTAGTGATAGCTCCTTGCTGCTTAACAAAAAGTACAGTACACTGCAATTTCCAAAACTTAATCCAAGCACCTAATCCCCCACTGATTTCACAAGAGAAACCATCCGCATTCCACCATTATCATGTGCCCGACAGGAAATGCACAATGGAATCATCTTCCACAAAAGCTGCTGAAAATTGTTACACTGCAGAAAACAGCCCACAACGCCCCAAAGGATCTGCCATGAGCTGCATAGCAAGAAAAGCTGTGGCACTGCAACTATGAAATATCTTGAATGTATACATATCAGCTTTTGTTAGTAACACAGAAAAAAAATACAAAAGACATCTTCATTAGCCTTTACTTGCTTTTCCAAAAAACTCTCAACATCAGAAATGAATGTTTTTAAACATTGGAGCATTGTTGTTAAATTTCCATCACCAGCTACAGCAATAGTCTAATGCCCACAGAACTAGAGACTTTTCATCAAAGATAAAATAAGGAATATTACTGAGATTATCAAAGGGCATAATTTAAAAATGCACTGCAGCTGTATTTCCAAGTGGAAGGCCAGGAAACAACTAATTTTGTACTAAAAATGAAAGTTCAATTCCTCTACAGTCACTTGACTATACAGAAGTGAGAGCCTGCAAAGGATCAAAATCTTCACGTAGGAGAACTACTTCTAGTCAAAGAGATGAATATGCTTATCCACTAAATCTAGACAGGGGCAAGAAGGGTCATCAGCTGGACTTCCAGACACAGAACAACAACCAAAAAATGGGAATAACTAGGCAGAGCATAAAAAGTTACAGGACTTTGTAAATGTATTCTCTGCCCTGTTCTCTCTCCTCCCCCCTTAAATATTAAATACCGTATCAGATCTTACAGGACCCATCTATATCCAAGCAGTCTGTGTCTGCTTTCCATGTTTCTCTAAGACTGCCACCTTAAGAATTCATGATCTCTTTGCTAGAAATAAAATGATTAAAAAGGGTCAGAAAAAGAGCAGTGAAGAGGTCTCCAATTTCTGCTGTACCTTCTCTGTCAAACCTTCCGGCAAACTCCAATTCCTGCATAAATCTCAACCCTACATAAACCCTTTTGGAGTTCAGTGGCTTATGGCCAACACAGTCCACATTACCCGGTGAACACAACAGATACATTCTTCACCCTCACAATACACTTAAACTTGGGCTCCCAGTAATTTGGCCAAAGGAAGGCTTGCATTCATCCAACTTCTCAAGCAACTCCTTGGCATTTTGGCACCAGCATTTCACAACTCAATTTACAAGAAAAGTGGCAGTCTAGTTGCATCTGCAAAGCTCCTAGAGTAATATTAGGAAAATAGGAACCATATTTCACCTTTTATTGGCAGGGTATGCACAGCACTTCATTAGTTTACTTAGCACCCAGGAACTGTGTGCATGTATCGATTGGTGCTTTGATCAAGCTTTCACTTATTTAAAAGAGGCCAGTCCCTCCACAGATCAGTCTTCTAGCACCAGAAGTAGGCATGTAAATAAAGAAATAAAAGCCCAGAAAACAACAACAAAAAAAACCCCAACCAACCAACCAACAAAACACAAAACAAAACAAACAAAAAAACCCAGCCAATCACTTATTTACACTTAATTAAGCATAAAATAACTCCCTTTCTCCCTTGGGAAGGATATAGATAAAATATGAACAAAAATAAAAGACCAGCTGAGTAATCACCACAGTTCAAACAATATTTTACAAGCAAAACAAGCATGATAAGATCCAGTAGCCTGTGGCAGACGTTTGAGTGAACAAGATCGTATTTTTGTACTTTTGGCCATCTCTGTAGTCCGAGGCAAACCGCCAATTCCTACTCTCTACTGTCAACCCCCAGACCTAATGGAGATGAAAGGCAAAATATAACTCAGTTCCAACTGTATTATTGATTCCACCAGGGCCAGATTCAGGCTGACAGGGTTGAGGTCATAATTTAGCCATTAGCACTAGGAACAGCAGGATTTGTCTACCCAGAACTTCAGGACTATGGGCCATGCTCTCCCTTTTACACCTAATCAATATTATATTTTGCAGTTGTCTCACTGGGCTAATGGAAGAGCAGCTGCAGTACTGGTTTGAAGAACAGTTCTAGCAAAAGGCAAAGACAGGATTCTTCTTGTAGACTAAATGTATTTCACTTCTGTTTTTCTGCTAGAAAATTCCTTGGTCACATTAAGCTCTGTCTTCTTTCTATAAAAACCCAAAAAGAGTATACAATACATTAAAAAAAAATATGCTGGTAAAACTAGCTCTGCCTACTCCTTGGGGTTTTCATACCTCTGCAAAGCTGCAAGCAGCTTCTTGTACATAAACAGGAAAAACCTCAAATATAGAATACTATAACCCAAAAAAAGCCTTATTGTGTCATTTGTGGTAGAATTTATTACATGATCCTGTAATTTTTTACTTGCCTACATGCAGCCAGATCTACATGTTACCTGCAAGGAGCTGTTTCCACAGCCATTCCCATGCTTGGCATGTGGAGTAAAAGGCCTGCAAACCCACGTTCATTGATTTCCTCCTGGAACAACATTTACCATTTTGTGTTTTCCAATTGCTTGCAGGTGGTCATTAAAAATACATCTAAATGCAAGCTACTACAACAGTATTTCCTCTCCCGCTTAAATGGGCCTTCCTTTCCAACATGTCCACTGGAGGTGGAAAGTCCTGTGGGAAACTCGCTTCTTACATTCATATGCCCTTTGCCCCTTGGCCTTGGACATCACTTTATCTAAGGACTGCTAACTGGACGGACAATGTGTACTGAGCAGGACCAAGGTAAGGAAATTCAGTTTTACACTCCTACAAGCTGCAAGTTGATACTTGGTTTTAAATACCCACTTAGGATGAAAGCTGTATCTTCTTCACAGCTCCTCAACTCAGACTTCTAACTTTGCAATTTTCTTCTGTGATTTCTCTGAGGACCTTTTATTTCCCTCCTCAGCTTTTTTAGATCTAGTTTGCTTCCACTGGCTTAATCAGAGCCTGTAAGCACAGAGAGGCAAAGATTTTAAGCATTCATGTGTCATTGGTTATTTTTATTTATGCTTTTAAGATAACAAATAGAAAGACCATGATTATCCTGACTTTAAAATTGGCTGCTGTAGTTCACTGTTCTTAATTATTTGATGAAGAGAAAAAGATCACTTAAATGTCAGCTTCTGAGATCCTTAAAAAATAATATATGGTAGGGTTTTATTAAACGTTGAAATATTTAGCCACATTCAGTGACTCAGACAAATCCAGAGAATATAAATTCAGAGCAGTAATTTTATATATTAAACAGCTGCCTTAAGGCCCCAATTTATTTAAAAATAAATTTCATTGATTTTTTTTGGCACATTTTGGAATTAAATGTTACTGTCAGCTCCACATGTGCTCATTTCTGGAAAGGTTTCTCACATAGTTTGATATCTACTTAAATTAAATTCTAATCCATTCACATTAAACTGGTATAAATCCTGGTAGGGAAAGTATGAGGGTGAATGAATATAAACATGCTCCCACTCAACTTAATTTGCAACAATGCAACCTACTTTTACCTAAAATGAGCTTACCCTAGGTGGAGCAGCACTAATGTATCAAAATAAATACATGTTCACATGGTATGCTATGTCGATGCAAGTCTGTTTAAAAATAGGAAACAAACAGTGGCCGTAAATGGTGAAGTTCTTCCATGAAAGGAAATTGATACTGAAGGGATTTCCCACTCAAGACAGATGCTCAAATCTTAATTTAAACTGGGAAAAGGAGTTAAAAAGTTATCTGTGGATAATTTTAAAATAAGCAAGTCTGGTGATCAGCAGATCTTGCCACCTGTCTTGTACTAAAAATGACGTCAAAAGGTTGTACAAGGATCTCGCAACAGTGTGCAATAAATAGCAGATGAAATTCAATGACACTCAATCCAGAATCAACCCTAATTATACACACAGTGATGGATTTGAAATTAGCTGTTAAGATTCACAGTAATCACTTAGGCCAGCAGTTCTCTATATGTCACCTCCATGCAGCAGAGCAGTGTAAAGGCAAATAGAACCCAAGGAATCACTACGAAGGAAACAGAGTGAAACACCATCGCAAACATCTTCCAAACCCACGTCCCAAACACTGGGAGCAGTTCTGCTCACTCCTCTCAAAAAGGATGGAAGAGTTATCAGGAAAGACATGAAGGACAACCACAGGCATGCAACGGCTTCACCGTAGGGGGCAAAAATACTCTAAATCAGCAGCATGTTTTACTGAGTTACCAAAAGACACAAAATACTGGGCTAAACAGACCCCTGGTTTGGCCTCTATGGCCATTATAGTATTTTTCTATAGATGAAGCAGACACATTTAGTTGTGGTACAGTGGGAGCACACACTAAAATTAGTGCTATCCACAGCTCCATCACCCGCAGTGCAATAATCATAAAATGACATGAGCAAATTCTGAGGCCATGCATAATTCACACAAATTTTGCTGTCTAAGCTCTTTAGGCTTTTCTTAAATAAACAAATAATTCATCCTCCACATACTTCTTAATTCTGAAGCTAGTACTAATTATCAGACATTCTGCCAGAAGTCTGAGGCTTATCTGAGCCCAGGATCCCATTGTGTCCTCTGCAAACAGAGGTAAAGACAGTTCTTACCCCACAGAGCCAGCAAGTACTATTAAAAAAATACAGTAGAAGGATCACAGGGAGCATAGAAACAGAGATGAGACAGCTCTTCCTCCTCCAAACCAGAGTATCAGGAATAGAATTCACATTTTTAAGTTGATGACTGTACAATTCCCCCAGACTGTCTCAGGAAGAAATGACTGGATTTTTCCACAAGGGCATACTAGCTAATGTGGAGAAGCATTTGTGATGTCACACAGATAATGTGCAACATTTGAAGAAATGTGATCCCCAGAAACATTATTTATTTTTATTTCACATATGCATAAGCCATATCAGACCTCAATAGTAACCCTCCTTTATGTTTCAGGCAATTTAAATGGAAACCATGTCCGTTAGTCTTGGGCTAGCACTGTAAGATCTCAAGAGACAGGAAACACAAGTCAGTATGAAGAAGTACAAGATGTATATGTAAAGTCATCTAGTACAGCTTTCTCAAATTTCAGACTTCAGCACTGTCAGCAATGAAGACTTTTGTTTCCTGAGGGGTCTGATTCTTCAGTGTTTTCTATCATACAATTTCTACTATCCTGGGACCATCATAAAACACCTAACAAAGGAATAGACACTGCCTGCTCGATAAATCAAAAAAGATCAGGCTTCAGAAAAGAAGAACGCATCCAAACTCAAAAGGAAAATAACAGGGTCCACAGACATGTCATTCGTTGGTTTCCAAGGGGCTTTGTTCCTTGACAGCTATGTAAATACAAGCACTATCTTACACCTTAAGCAACAGGCAACACAGACAAGGTACCAATGGTGTAAAGAACCATGTGATTTAACGTAGAATCAGCCTCAAGCTCTGAAAACATGCTGGCTGCCTTTTAATATTTTTTAAACACTTTGGGTACAGCCTTTGACATCTAGTTTCAAACAGTCTAGGAGTGACATGAAATAGTACTGTTAGTATTCCAATTTGAAAAAAAACCAGAAATACGAGATCCATCAACATGACGCAGCCTAGCATTGCTTTAATTTAGGTGACAATACGAATGACGCACAGGTAATTGCCAGGTAACATAGGGAACACAATTACCCTCAGTCAGGCACTGTAGTCCCCGTGCCAGCTACCTGTGTTGGAAATAGTTTTCTGCAGTGCAAAAACAACTCAGAAAAGCAGAATGGAGAGAATCAGTCAGGAATTCATTTTAAACTTATGCTAATATGAGTGAAAATATTCTATGAAAGGATTTCATCATTATAAATAAATCACAGCAATATTAATTGTAATGGTTCCTATTCTCTAAATCAAGAACAGTAATTATTTTGCAGCTATCACCAGCAAAAATGTATACACAACCTTACTTTCACTGCTCAAGGCAGTACTAACTGCACACTGATTTTTGTCCCAGTTTGCTCTTAAGATCTGCTAGATTGCAGATACATTTCTGCGCAAGGTGCGAAGTCCAACTTCTGGCATATGGTAGAAAGATGCTTCGGTATCTCTAAATATTTAGTTTCCTGCCCAAAACTAATACTGGAATATCAAAAAGATCCCTGTGACACCTCCAGTGAAAATTCTCTGAGTCCCAATTTTAACAACAGAGATCTCAGGAACTACTTCTCTAACTTAATGAGCCTTGGCAGCCATTCAAATTAAACACTCTATTGTGCAAGGAGCTAATTATGCTGAGATTAAACCCAGAGAATGATAGGGACATTTACTGTACTTCTGGTAATTATAAGAGCTCTCAGTATTGGAGAATACAGCTTGTATTTCATAATTCTGAAAGATGTCCTTGCTAATCCAATAAAAAAATTGCATGCACATGCACACACATACAAGATTAATTAAATTTAAAAAACATTTTTCAACTATTTCTGACACACATACAGTCACAAATTATTATTATTAATATTATTTGTTTTGCACTATTTCTCTTGTATCTGAATGTTCATCATATTCTTTTGTCATAATCCTCCACCATTTCTCTGATAGGCAATTAATGTTATCTCTTTTCCTAAGAAAGCTTAAGTAATGACAGTAAAATGTTTGCTCATTTAGTATTCTAATTAACTTTTCCAGTATCTTCCCTGACAATGCCCCTTTCTTCCTAGAAAACCAAGCGGTCAGTTATCTTTTTCATTGCTACCCAAAGACAATGCATGCAAACGTACAGAGCTCTCCTCACCTGGCACACACAACATTTTGAAGTGTCATGACTAAAACATGTCCTAGGATGATTTCCCATGTCCTCTTCATTAATGCCTACTCAGAAAAGGTTCAATTACACAACAAAAACCCTCTTAAATCCCCATAAGAGCCAGGAGAGGCTGAAGGCAAGTGGACAGCAGTGATCAGGCTCTACTTCAGCTAGAGGTGTTCAGCATCTCATAGGAACAGGCCCGGGCACACACAATTGAAAGCTGAGTAGCAAAACTAATGGAACTTGGATTTGCAATGGATTTTGCGTCTTGTGGTTAACTTCACCAGTGTCTAATAGTGTGTGTAATCTGATTTAAGGTTCCCCCATCCCCGAGTCAAGGCATTCGCAACAGCTGTTTCCCCAGGGGATTCACTGATGTCTAATGAAAGCACAGTCCCAGCAGCACCATTCCTTTCAGGGAGAGATATTAACAGAGCTGTGTTTCTCTAACCAGGCTTCTGTTTTCATGAATTTTGTCAAACTGCAATGTATTCTACAGCTCTCCTAGTCCTGCTTTTCCTGTCCCACTACATTCAGAACTCTTGCCAGCAGATGCAAAGATTTTTGGGAAGACAGACAAGTGGACAGAAGCATCATTCTGACTAAGCCACCTGATCTGTGCTTCAGGTTGTGAAATTGGTCAAAAGCATTTTTTCAAGGTTTTCAGCCTAAACTGATCACCTAGCAGAAGGAAGGCAGTCCCTTGTACCTTGAGCCAGTGGGAATCCCTCAAGAAAGACTCTCCAGAAGTTGTGAGGCAAAGCCCTTGTTCCCATGGGCAGCGTTCATACAAAATCCTGCAGTATTTCTTTTTCATATTCTGTTCTCTATCAACACATTGTTTTTCTTAAAGATGGAAAATACAAATGTGAAGGGCCTGACCTCAATGGGGCTGAATGGGTGTGAATCAGGGCACAAATGAGCTGCATCTGCAAGTAATTATTACTTAAGCAGATCTCTAGAGGGTTGGAGGCAAAGCAAGATTGCTATTATTAAACGTAGCTTACTGTAAAACAAGATAAATCAGAAAGAGTTACAGGTAATTATTAGGATGTTGTCATTGGTCAATCAACAAACTGCATTTAAGAAACTGTGATAAAGTGATTTCATAATTAACTGCTCATCACCGACACTTTTAGAGAGAATATTGGGGGTGAGATAATTGTTTCAGTAAAAAGAGAAGAGAAACAAATTACAAGTGTCAAATAGATAGTACAGCAGTACAATGAATGAATGCATTTTCTAAGCTCGCACTTTGCTCTGTTCTTTATATAGTTTTGTTTCTATTGCAAAACAGGCACATAACACCCCCACTAAATCTCATCCCATTTAGGGGAAATAGTCACACACAGAAGCATTCAGGAAATCATCTCTACACTTTCCCTGTGGTGGTACTTTATTCCAAAGGACATTCCACATTTACTTTTGTTTTCTCTCACATCACCTCCTGCTAAGCCCCCAAGTTCCTGTATTTCAGATGACACAAGGTGCTGAGAACAGAACATGGACAACCCAACCGAGGTAGCACAACCCTGAGTGTGATATCATTTTGTGATCGAGTCTGGGGCTCTGTTACAAGGGAATCAGTAATTACAGAAGCAGCAATAATTCTGTTACATTGTGGGATAATCTCCTGTTTTAAACGTACCTGTTTAATTCTGGAAGAGCCATGTCCAAGTGGGTGCAGAGCCACTGTCAATGCCCCTTCTGCTCTGGCAGCAGCTTTCTCCAAATACATATTTCAGCCCCTTTGTCTGCTCTTACAGTCATGACCTTACTAATACCGCCTGGAAAACTCTGGCCACAAAGTTGTCTCAGCTGAACATACAACTTTTGCTCATTTCTCCCCTCATAGGTTTTAAATGACTGCTTTTAAAATAAAGTTAAATTAAAAATAGGTAACTTCATGAAGACAAGTACCTTAACAGGTTAGTTTCATAAAATCTTTGTTACATTTTAAAAAAGGCAAAGATTTCAGAACACCACCACTCTGGAAAGCTTTCCCCTCAATTATGTAGTCAAAAGATTTCAAAAAAGGAATGAATTTGGTTAATTAAAAATTTGTACATCTCTTCCATGTCACCATTCCCAACAGTTGTTTCTTCAGCTAGGACAAAATATCTCACAATATCTGTATTTCAAAACCTTTACATAACTCCTGATTTTTTCCATCTAGCTCCAGCAAGCTAATATAGTCTAACTACAGAGTCTTCTATGTCCCTGTGCACACACTTGCAGTGAAGTGTGAATGCTGCATGGGAATAGTTTAAAATATTCAATTTTTTATTATAGCTTTGGTTGATGTTCATTTGTGTCCCTTCTGATCTCAAGTGTCAGTAGATGGAATTTTTTCCTTTTTAACTACCAGGAGATGGAATTTTCTGGTTTGTTTTCCTCTACAGCAGATGCACTCTTTAAATATATTTCAGTAATTTTTCTACTCCTTGTCTATTCCTCGGAGATTGACTGCTTACTTGCATGGTAGATTTTAAATTCCCCCCCCCCCCCGCTTTGGATAGACAGACAGGTGTTAACATTCTTTTCTTTATATGACTATTATAAGTCATTTGATAATTAACTAGTAAGAGATATGTAATTCTCATATCACTATGTGGATTTTCAAATAATTTTATTTTTTGAAAATGACAAATACATTAGTAAAAAAAAAAATCAAATTAAGTAAAACACCAATATTTTATCAAAGCTATATGCCACTAAAACTCATCTCTTCATTTATTCTCTAGTCTAGTATAATTGAAGCACAGTTTCCCAGATTAATAGACACAATATCACTATTTAATCCTCTCCTCAGTGACAGGGTATAATGATCTGATGAACACGCTACTTAATGGACTGCCTGAAAGTATTCAAATGAACAGTGGTGATGAACGCAGGCTAGAAAACTACAGAAAATATACTAGAACAGAATAAGAATTAAGATTTATTTGGGGATGAATGGGGCTTCTCCTTTCCCATAAGAATTCCCATTTTTAAGTCGTTTATAAATATTATTCTTACACTTCATGTGAATGCACTGGAATCGCATATACAAGGAATAATCTAAATTATCTTGCACAGGATAGCTGATGTCTCCTACAAATTAATATTAGCTCAGTAACTTGGCAGTTTGTGCATATAAATCACCAAAGATATATGATGCCTCCCTGTTTCAGTATGAATATAATTCACCATCAATTTATTACCTATATTATGATGTGTCGTCACTCTATAGCAATTATTTATTTGTTTTTAATTTCAATAGGGCAGAAATTAATTTGTCAGCCATACAGGCTCCTTGAGCAATACCTGACCAGTGGGGCTCTAGGAGCTCCTAGAAGACATTCAAGTTTTAACTGCACCAGAGTTGCTGGGGAAGAAATCACCTTAATGTGGCAGCAAGGGGAATTAACCAAGCTATTGTAACATCAGTCTGTAGATAAAAACTGTGTTTATGCAAAGGACAAACATTAGCAGGGACTTCCTGGTTTTGAAAGTATTGGATAGGTTTTTATGCCTACCCTACACAGGGATTAAAACCATGCCATACATCCAGTATCCCTGAAATTTATATGAACAGGAAGATATTGGCATGCAGTTCCTTATGCAACAGTGCACATCTCTAGAGTTCACTACACGACCATTCATAACCATCTACTTCAGGATGCCAACCCTGAAAAAAAACAAGCTTAAAAAAAAAGTTACACAGCTTACCGCACAGGACTCCGTAAACACAGTCAGAACCTTGGGGATCTTCCCGCCCATATGCTCAAGTCAAAATCAGTTTATCCAAAGAAGAAAACAACTTGAAAATAACTCCATGGTTATAAGATTCAACTTCTTGGAATGACTGTGGAATGGTGACATAAACCAAACTTTCAAAACTGTACTGTTCTAAGGAGGGAAACATTGAATTATCAACACCCTTACATCTCAATCAAGCATCAAATTAACTTTGTTTTTAATTACTGATGAGATTAAGAACATTAGGACTGGCTTCATATACAAACAGTGCAGAATTCCTTCAGGTTTTGAATGTTTGTATATAAAATTATAAAAGGACATATAAAATAAAGTCTTTACATCCAGACACTAATCAAAAGCAGAAGACAGCTTACATCATAATAATCTAATCATTAGAAGTATATTGTAAAATATGGCTTATATGAAAAGCCAGTTATATTGGGTAACACGTTAACAACTAGCTGGTCAGTGTAGCTACACGCACACACTGTACCGTGCAGAACTCCTGCCCAAGGACTGCTGTGTATCTTAGCCTCTGATTCTACCTCTGCTTAAATGGAAAGACGTTCAGTGATTTCAATGAATGCTACACTGCTTCCCACATATCCTATCCTCACATATTTCACTCATAAAATACCACTTTCTTCCAACTCAGAAGACTTCATAGAGATAAGCAAGAACCCTTTTTACCAGTATAGGAACCAGGGCAGGAAGGAGATAAAAGTTGTGGTCAAGGTCCCAGTGCAGGAGGAGGTTTTATGCCTACTAGCAAATATGCCTCCATTGAAACACACCATTACACAGGGCACTATAACATCATCCTTGAAGCACCTGACCCACATTAAACACTCCTCTATCATATGTTTCCAAATTAAAAGGCATAGGCAAAAATATCCATTTAAACAGATGGACAAAATATTTTCAAATCACAGCTCCTGAAGTTGGAAGTTCAAAATTCTGCATAGGTGATTTGTACTGGTACTACAAGAGATGAACAGCAATAACCTCTAACTTAAAGCATTCAATTAAGAAACTTGTACTCTGGTCAAAACAGGACAATATTTTTGCATGGTTACACCCGTGTGGTACTTTCTCAACATAATCTTCACTTCTCCATTCCAAAACTTAAAAAAAAAAAACCTCCAAAAAACGTTACACAAGAAGGAAATTCATCAAAAAGTGTTAAAATCAACTAGCTTTTCAAACTACAGAGGTGATGAAAGCCTGCTATCTTATTAACCTCATCCTCTCCTATCTAGAAAATGCATTTGAAGTATCAGCATTTTGGCCAAGGTTATTAATAGAATCAAAACATGCTTTCCAATTTGATTTTTATTTTGGTCACTAACCCACATAATTATACTAATTCACTTGCAAAAATGGAAGCTACTGTAGTTTTCAAATCCTTTCCTTAGTTAAAATACCATAATCTCTTCACAGCCTTTCTTAGAGTCATCTTGTTATAAATGTCTTTAATTTATTTCTTAGATATATAGCCAATGATAAACCACTTACACATAGCCATGGGTATAAGGTTATAAAACAGTCATGCTATTTGCAAGCAGACAGAGCACAAACTGTACAGCTGGCCTGGTGTACAATTTATCAACAATTAACAGCAAATTCAGGATGTAGAATATGGGTGTGAGCACAGGCAGTTGCTTCATGTGCTCAGTGTCTGCATTATGAAGTGAAGCTGCAGCAATAGGACTGTGTCTTAATGCAGAAACATAAGATGCATTATCATGAAAATGCTTAGAGACATGAGAATTGCTTTTTGTCAGCTCATATATATTTGGTAAGTTAAAATAATGACAAGCCCAAGTTTTATTTCCAGTAACAGATGCAGCCTGAGGGCAACAGTACAAGTTGTGTCTTATGTCTTACTATCCCGTTTACAAGTCTCCACACTGATCTCCATCTGCTTGGCCCTTCCATTAAGGCTCTGTTTAGATTTTAATTTGTGCCTTTCAGTCAAGCTTCAAACCAGCTGGCAAACAGAAGCAGAAAATGCCAGACACTACCACTGGTTCAGGACCTAAGAAGTCCCACCAGGCAGCCAGCTCACATGGCCAGATTAGATAACCTAGAGCTACTGGTCAATAAGGAGGCTTATTAGCTCAAGGCCTTCACCAAAAAAAAAAAAAACAAATCAGAAACTCACTCCCTAAGACAGAAAAGAGCTGGGAAGAGATGCCCAGCTCTGTTCTGCATTGAATTAGCTGAGGTAACTGCCAACTGTTCCCCAGTTCTTCTATGCCAAGTAGATGGTACTATTGGCACACACTCACCCTCTGGTGCATCCATCAGCAAAGTGTGCATCCAGTACCCCAACACAGCTGCTCCTGGAGAGATGACATAAGAACTCAGGAACATGAAAAATGCTCAGACCAACGGTCCATGACTGTGCACCTTTTTTATTTGTGAGACTTCAGCTTTTGAGATAGTTTTCATTCCGCCTCTCACAGATTAAAAGGCCTGGAGTGTTTCCAACCTGAAGCACTGTGTTCATGGAAGGTTACTGTCTTCTCCTCTGAGAAGGCAGCTAAAACATCACCCTGTTTCACACAAGTCATTGAAAACATCAGAATGGCACAAGTGACATCAAGGCAAAAACACCAAACCAAACCAAACCAATAATAATTAAAAAAAAACACACCAGAACAAAAATACAAGAAATATCTGATTTCCATATATTAAAAAAAACCAAACCAACAACAAAAGAAACCAAACCCACAAAAAACAACCCCACAAAAAAAACCAAAAAACAAACAAACACCACACACACACACAAAAAAAACACCACAAAAAAAAAAAAAACCCAAACAAACAAACACACACACACCCCAAAAACACCCAAAAACCCAAACCTATCACTATAGCTTACTATAGGATCACTTTTCAAGCTGAGAAGTTTGAAAACATCAATACATGGCAGATGATATTAAGGTAGCACATTTTATAAGATGGGAAATTTAAGTTGTATGAAAAAAGACAACTCTATCACAAGCTCCTTTTGATCAGAGAACAATAGCTTGAACAGAAACAGCTTCCAGGGCTGTTTGTTCATATAATTAGAAGATTTGACTTAACTTTCAGTCAGTTGCATTTAATGACAAAGCTTGAGTCCCTGTTCAGCTTGTTAATAACTCAGGTTATCTTTGTAAAAATATTCTGAACAAAGGTTGCTAATATGTTAACCCACTCTGCAATAATTTATTTAATTGGTAACCCCAGTGGTTTTAGGTATGGCATGATACAGTCCTTTGAAATCAGATGCAGAGACATGGAGATAATTAGGATTGATTACAGGACTCTACAAAGTAGGAACAAAGACAGACAAATTATGGTCTAAGAAAAAATGGGAGCTTTTTCTGAATAGACCATGAAGTCGCATAGAAGTGGGGAAAAATATACTCTGAACTGTGGAACAGCACATTTTTGCCCAAGAAGCATTTTCTGCTGTACAACTGCGTGGCTGAAGTACAGCAGTATCATTTTGTACCTGTAACAGGGAAGCTATTTATTATATTTTATTGACCTGAATTTTATTTATTTTTACTCACACAGACTTTAAGCACAGCTAAGTCATTGCACTGAGAAAAAAATATGTATGCTGCTCCAGATGATCCCGCCAGGTGTAAAGCAGGCAACTGAGGCAGATGAGCCATGGCCAAAGGGTACAAAATTCCCAACAATGCAAGAAAGGTGGGCCAAGGCAAGCTCCTATATACGCTCTCTAATTTCAGTAGCATTTTTAGAATAACAGTCTATCCTAGGAAGTGAACCAGAGGATTTGTTCCACTGCACTAGAATTTAACCACATGCATAGGCTTTTCAAGTCTCTCAAGAGAGGGCTAAGCTCAGTTTGACCTATGTTTAGTTAGACGAAGAGTGTACCTTGTATGTCTTGAGGGTGAGATGAGGATAATTATTTCTTACAAACACTGTTCTATCCAGATTCCCTTTTGTTAAGCAATCCTGATCCCTTCTCAATTTCTTACAGGAATAGCTTCAGTCGTAAAGTAAGCAAACACCACAAATAAGCAGAACAAAGATTAAATCCATCTCTAGCCAACTTCAACAGTCCTACTTCAAGCAAACGGCTGACAGAGCAACTCAGCAAGACTCTATCAGTAGGAGTCCACCACTCCATTCCATACAGGTACAGTCTTCCTCCTGACCAATTAAAATTCTTAGGTAGCAACACTTCAGCTAAACTGCAAAAAGGGGGATATTCTGAATTACAAGAAATTTGCAGCAGTTTAACTACATCAGTATGATTAAGACAAATAAGCCTCCTGGTACCACCTTCACTTGCTAGGCAGCTCCTGTTGTGTTAGCCATGCTGCAGGAGTAACATATGCTCAAAGGATGACAAAAACAACCCAAAGACTGAGATGGCAACCCGCTCCCAGATTCCTTTAGCAAACCTAGGAGCATCAGAAGTTCATGTTTTCAAGGACTGTTTCAGAAAAAATGAGGCAGAAATTTGAATAAGGCAGATAACCAGCTTGAGTATTTATTAAATTGAGTAAATCTATCAGAAGCTATCATCCCTCCTCTCCCTTTGTCTGGCTGCTGCACTGAGTACTTTTCCCTTGGAGGATCAAACATCAGTGACCTATTTCTGACTTAAGATGTCAAAGATACCAGGCACATTCCATCCACACTATATTGCATAGAACATGGCCTGAAATGACAGAGGTTGGAAGAGGAAAAGTAACTTCGGTTTCTAAATCTGGAATCACACCAATGGACTTACTCCAGATTTATAGCAGCATAACTACAAATGAAATTGGACGGTTATCTCTGGTTTTACAGCCATTGGAGTGGCATAGCAGGTATGAGGCCAGCTGCCACAGATCACATTTGTTAGGGAGGCCTTCTTTTCTTTCCCTCATAAACCATATGAGCCAATTTCAACAGTCAGAAAATAATTACATGGGTTTGCATACTTCAAAAGCCTGTGGAAAAAATTATATGTTGGCTGTCAATTTAGAATTTGAGTCTATTGTTTTACTTGATTTTGTTCAGAGTATAAAGCCATTACATGACTAAAATTAAATAAAACTGTTTCCTTGAGAAATGTTTAAAATATTCTAATGCATTTGTCTTAGAGCTTCATTAATCCATTTCTAATTCATTCTTCAGGTTTACTCAACAGCTGTGCCTGATGTACACTACAAATGTGGATAAAATTAAAGCTGCTATACCACTAAATCACTTTATTTTCAAAGACTTAAAATTCTTCTGCTACTTCAGATCACAATGGCTTACAGGTTATTCTACCTATGGGCAAGAAAAAGTATCTTTGCTGTAACATAATAACAAAGAAGAACAAATAGTAGAGTATAAGAGTGAAATTAATTTAGATATCAAGCACAGAAAATATTCTACCCTACCATCTACCCTTTTTTTTTTTTTTTTTTTTTTCAGGTTGGAGATCAGTTTTCATTTTTAAGCTTCCATGTGCAGTATTGGAACAAAGCTGGAACTACCATTTTATTATTATTTATAGTGTTGCAGCAGTTATCACAACCTGCAGTTTTTCTTAAAAGAGGCTGAATTTCAAAGAACAGTGAAAAGCAGCTGTAACTAAGTATTGTTTATGTCAAAGATGATTTACTGTAACAAACGCTTATTCCTCTTTCTGTTCAAGTAAAAATATAATTAGGGAGCCTAGTTATATAACATCGTCTAAATAAAAGGAAATGCTGCCTTTCAAGCATTTTGGGTAATTCCCAGCACTGCAGTACCTACAATAGAAAAATCACTCTGGGCTCACCATTCAATAGTGTCTTGGGGTGCAAGTGTTCAAGTAATGACTTAAGGTAGCTCATTATGAATTGTTCCTCTGCACTCTTCAGGCTTTGCTATAGTATTACTGTATGGCTGAGCTCCTTTCCAATTTAGGAAACGTTACACTAATTGAGTATGCAGGCACACGCTCTCCCCATCTCTGATTAATTAGCACCACTCTAGCTCTTCACATCAATCTTGTGAAAACCACTGTGACTGATCTTGTCTCACTTGGAGCTGAAAATTACTTTGCCAATAGCATAACATAATACTTTGGTATAAACAACAACAAAGACAGGATTCTTTGGTGGCCCCATGGTCGTTCCTTTTATGCTGCACATCTCTTCAGTGCTTTTGAAGACAAAGGACAGGACTTCACTAACAGCAGACAAATACAAATCAGAAAAATTAAGACAACATACGGGATGCCCTTTATTTTTACAGTGGTGCCTCTGATCAACAGTGTCGCATTTTTGGCAACTCCTGTTCTGACAAGATCACTTCAAAGGTCACTTTTGTCTCCCCACCCTTCCTTGTGACTAGGAAAAGTCCCATTTAGGAAACCACTCAGGAGCTTCATGCATTCCAGAGAAACTCCTTGAGGATTACCACTAACAGCCCCACACAGCCTGACTAAGGAGCATGACCCAGGGCCAACTCGCTGTGTTTCCCTTTCTTAAACTTTGGAAAAACACTTTCTCTCCCTTGCCCAGCAGCCATTTTAAACGAACGCAAAGGAACAACACGAATTGCAAAATGTTTTCTCACGTTGTCTTTTGCTACTGACAAATCACTGAGCCAAGAAATGTCACCAATACAGAGATGAAAGCTGCTGATTTCAGGGCAGAAGTGAAGTTTTCAGGCAGAATTTCCCTACTGGACGAGGCTGCTTTCATCACGTGTACCCCAACTCCCAGGCTTGCCTAGGGCTGTGCAGCTCAGTGCTGCGCAGCTCGGATCTCTGCATTCCCAGATGGCTTCCAGCCCCATTGTTTTACACACTCTGCTTTCTCAGAGTCATCGGCCCAGATTTCACAGGCCATATTGTCTGCCTCTGAATTCACTTACTACTTTTAACCCAGAACTTACTAAGCTCTTCAAGCTGTATGTTTCCGAACAAAACTGCAAGAAAGGCTTCGCCGCTAACACCAGCCTTTCTCTAATCTCTTTAGAGCTCCAGCCTTCCAGCTAAGCATCCTTTTATGCTCATGCTCCAAGATACGATACATTAACAAGTCAAAGGAGATGAGATCTACCCCAGTTCTACCGCTGTATTTTAGTAACACTACCAGGAATTTCTGCATGGTTCCCTGCGTGAGGAGATGTGAAAGTGCAGCACACCAGTGGGAGCCACAGCAGTCCTGGCTGGTTCATGAGCTCCGGGTTACTTCTGTGCCTGCGAGCCCTCTCCCTTCCCTTGGTCCCGCTGGGAAGCAGCTCATTTCGAGGAGAGTATGTGCACTCTGCCTGCAGCACTGCAAAAGCAAACAGAGCTCCCTCCCAAGGAGGCGTCAGGATCTCAGCGAGGTTGTTGCTGTGATCCTATTTGTGCTTGTTTTGGCTGCCTCCCTCACCCAGTACTCCAAGGAAAAGTCCTACATTCTTTTTATAGTTGTAGAAACTTGGTGAGAAACAGATTTGCCATTAAGTTAAAACTGAAAAGATTTTAAAACCAACCATTACCAGAAGGTTTACAAAGGCTGAGATTTTAAAAGTGTCCTGAGGGAAGCAAAGAACCTCTCAGAAATTAATGGGAATTAAACGTCCAAAACCCATGGGCAATTCTGAAAATCCTATCAAAGTATCTAATACTTCTATCTGCCAAAGACACTAAAATTTAAAACAAAAGTGATTTTATCGCTGTGTAAGAGTCAGTTTCCAAGAGAAAGAATTACAAAATATTAAACCAATTAGTCTGTTTGACAACTTGACATGATTCTTCCCAGATGATAAGGCTGCAGCATGGCGGGAAATATTAAGATCATAAGATCTTGACATAATATGAGAATTAACTTCTAAGTAGTCTTAGAAATCCATAGGGCAGAGCTCAGACCTATGCGTTACAAAATAAGCAGTTCTATGCATTTGGCAAGTATAATGAGGCTATTTACTACCTAAGCATAAGATTTATGATCCCCTTAACTAGTTGTTAACTTGCTTTGAAGTGCTTAGGTTTTATAAATAACATGATAGCTAATGACTTTTTTTGTGGTTCTACCTATTTTTAGTCACCTATGCAATATGGATATTTTAAAGTAGCATGCAGTAACCTTTCATATAGCCTTTTCTCATGTAACTAGCTCCACCAGATTACACAGTTGAAGGAGGAACACTTGTTCAGCTTGTGTAAGACCACACCACGCCAATGTAATTGGTACAGGAAATTTAAATATAAGCTTCATTTTACATGGGGAAAAGCACCCCACCACATTTGAGAGCTATATAAAAGGTCACATCAGTAAACAACAGGGACTCAGAGAAACAACGGTTAAAGTGTTCCCTAGGCAATATACCACAGAGTTTCTAAAAGAAAAGGAAAAATGGTGACATTAAGAAACACATTTCCTTCTACTTCAAACACTATGATTAAATACAAACATGCTTCCTTATTTACCCATGGAATTAAGCTATATGCCTCCCAACCCACACACGTATGTTTTCATACAATCACGGTTTATATGAAAATGCCTCATTTGCTGTTAAGACTGACTTGCTTACAATTGGTTTCATGGGGACTCAAAGCAGCAGCATCACCAGCCTAGCCCACCAATGAGAAAATGCCAAAGCAGCATTTTACCATAATTCCCAAGACCTCTATTTTTGACTACTCTGACATTGTATGAAAGAAGATTCAATTAAACCGATTCTTTAGGCTTACTCATCCAGCATTTTATGAACCATCTCACCCCTTATCAGGCTAAACCAGATATTTATTATAACAATAAAGAGATTTCATACTAATGTTTCACATTCACTGAATCCCAGAGATATCAAACAAGATCATTTACTGCTGTCTGCTGCCATTTAAAAAACTGCATTCAGAAAACGTGAGGTGTTCAACGGTTAATTTGGATTAATGCCAATGGATTTTGTTAACTTCTCCCAGTCCTTGACTCCTGTACTTCCTCAAGGCCACAGAAGCCTTTCCAGTTCATGTGGAACAGAGTCTGAATACAAAGAGACAGAAATGTCTCTGCCCCTCCTCCATGCTGTAATGTTCTCATCCAACCCACCCAGTCCTTCCAAGCACCTCTAAACAGTACCTGAATTTTCAAGCCATTCAGGTGGAATAAAGCCAAGAAGACTTCTGGTTTTCTTTACAAGCCCTCCTTACCTGGATCCCCTCACTGTGCTGTATCACCCCTCCCAGTGCACCTGGAGGGGCTCAGTCCAGGACCCATCCCACCTGGTCCTGACCACCTTCACACAACACCTTCCATTCTGAAGGGTTCATATTGCAGCCATTGCTCTCCCCTTACCTGCACTACAGGGAATAAAGGAGGTTAACACAGCCTTCAGCAGGGGCAATTGCTGTTATTGCCTTGTGTCTCAGAGGGGAGTCACAAGGAAACCTCTCAGCTAGGAGAGTTTCTGGGACCACAGCTCCCAAAACCAAACAGGTGGCTCTGCACAAAGACCTACCCCAAGGCTGGCCAGTTTACAGGCTGAAGCTCTTGAACTTGTGGTCAAGTCTCAGAAAAATCATATGCCTCCATGCTGCCATATGCCTCCATGCTGCCCAAAGGGTTAAAGAGAACAACAAACTTTAGCCAGCAAGCAAAAAACCACACCCCATGAAGTGCCCTTGTTTCCTCCACACTGAATAAACAACCACTAACAGAGAGTAGAAGCTGGCAGGACCAAGAAACACAAAGAAATTCAAATCCAACTAAAATCTGACACCAAACAGGGAATGAGCAACTACGCAAAATTAAATATGGAATTTCTTCTGTAGAGCAAAGTAGACCAATAATATACAATGGGCCAGATAATGAGAAAGCCAGATGGCTGGATCTCATGGAATCTGCAAAATGAGAAATGTACAGAAAGGGAAAGGCAATAGTATTTTAAAACCATCCTGTTGCTGAAGACAAATTTCAACATATTAAAACCATATGCCTTTTCTTCCTAAACCAGCACCAGCCACTAGGCCCCTGAATATATAATCATGCTATACATCCTTTAAGTACTAGCTTGCATCTACTGTTATAAAGTACCCATGTGATAAGACACTATTTCCATGTAAACCAATCGCTACCTTTAAATTTATTTTCCTTTTGCTAAATCTTCTAGTGTCATCATTACTTTTCTACTATCAAACAAACAAACAAAAAATCAATGTATAAGCATCCATTCTGTCATTTGCCCCACTGTATCTTGGTTTAGTATTGCTCCTGTTGGCACAGCCGTTATTTATGTGAAATAGCACATTCTTTTCTCAGCCAGCTACTCAGCCACAGCACTGTAAATAGGCTGTAGGAAGAATATTATTCACAAAATAAAGTTCCAGTTTAAAAATAAGCTGCGCTTTACTACCACTGTTTACAGTGGCAATTAGACTATGTATTTAGTAACAAATAAGCAGAAGTGTTCTTCTAAGTTGACCCTCATAATTAAGTACAAGTTTCTTCCATGGTATGTACCCTGTGTCAGGCTGCCTGTATAGAGTGCAAAATCACCAACATCCCCACTCTGTAGATTCCAGTGCACACTGGGTTCATCACAACAGAAAGGGGACCAAGCGGCTCTCTCCCTGCTCGCTTTACACCCCACCACAGTGTGTCATCCAGCTGCTACAGATGCAGCATAGGGCACTGCTAACCTCAACGGAGAAGGGCAGCTTGAGAGGGAGAGTCCTCCAGGAGCAAAGGTCACTTCTGAAGATGTCTCTGGCTTGAAAGCTGATTGCAGAAATGACAAGAGTAGCTGGGGAGGACATTGTAGGAGGAAGATGGGAAAATACAGAAGATTTCTGTTTTGTAGGGAGATCTGCTACACAGCAGGGTGCATGAAATAATGCATTTGGCTGCCCAGTGCATAAATTGCTTTGGTGGCTCCTAAAGTGCTTAAACCATGTCCTCAGACAGCAATGCAAATTACACTAGTATGCGAGCACTGTCCCACTGTGGCAATTCCAAGAGAAATTAATGTTCAAGCCCTCTCCTTGAGCTAGTGAGCAGTGAAACGAGTCACACTTTTGCAGGGAATGGAAAAAGGAAAACAGGCACTTAAGTCACTTACCTGGCTAAGAGGGTAATTCCATAGTACAGAAAACATTAACACAGATGTGGTAGCATGGCATTAATATAAATATACTGTGGCCTATATGCTTCCATTAGCATTAGACTTCCACGGGCTAGATGCTCTACAAACATGCAAAAGGAAATCTCCAGTACAGCAATGAACTCTGCAGAGGGAAGTGCAAGTGTGAGGTAATCTGTATGGTATTACTCCTTTATTCAGTAATGTTACCTTTTAGAAGGCAAGAAATGAATGACGACTTCAGAAACCATCTAAAAACCAAGTTAAAAAAGGCTTCTCTCTGTTTCAAAGTCTTTCCCTTCCCCATTTAGAAATAGTCTTTTCTTCCTTCTGCAGAAATGCCACAGTATCAATCTGTGGCAGCAAGACACGTCTGGCCATCCGGGAAGGATCTCAGCCAGCACAGCAGCTCAACCACCACATATTCCAACTCTCTATTTTTCATTCTTAACTTAACCATCAAATACTTTCCAATCCCAGAAAGCATTTACTGCCAGAAAGTTATTTTCTGCTTTGTACTCATCATTTAAATAAACAAGAGAAGAAAAGAAGAGGATAGAGAGGTTAGCATAAGGCTCTGGAACTCCAGAAACCAGCAAAAAAAAAAATATATGCTGTTTTTAAAAACATTTTTATCTAAACATCATATAGCACATTTTAGTGGGCTGGGGGACTTGTTTCTTTTATTTTTTTAAACAAACAGAAAGCAGGGACGCTTCTTGGTGAGTCTTCCATGGAAAACCAACACACTGGAGACAAAGTTCAGAAGAATACATTTCACTTCCCCCAGAACCGGTACTTAGTAAGAAGTTTCTGGCTGTCTTGGGCCCATTGGATATAGCTAACAGTCTCTTTTTAATAAACCTGTACAATTTCTCCTAATGCTGCAATCCCAAAGATTTTCAATAATAGCACTTTTGTCTTCAAATCATTCACTGTATGTCCTGCAATCTTGACCTCACACTTCTTCACCAGGGGCATCCACTTTGACTAAAACTGCTAGTCCAAACTTGGCATATATTAGGAATTTGGCTGCAGTGCTGAACCTGTTATTCTAATATATGGGCTAAGAAGAAAGGCGTCACAAAATTAGTTGTCATTCTATTGAGCAGGGACGAAAGTTTCAGCTTTGGTCCCTGCCTAGTCACTCGTGGTCCTCATCATCCAGAGCAGCAAGAATAAACATGAGGTCCTCTGCCCAAGTGATACCACTTGTATGTCTGTGTGTATCAGTGTGCATAATATGTACTTAGTACTTCTCATTCCTCACATACAAAATAAAGTTTTTAGAAATTAGATAGGCATTTATATCCTCTCTCAGATCACATTGCACAATTCCATGTGCAAAAATGCTTCACTATTTTGTGAAACTGTGGTTATATTTCATTTGCTATGTTTTGGTTATATTTAATTTTCATTCCTGAAATACTTTTATGACTACACTCATCATCAGATATGAAATGACAAGATTCAGGAGAAAGTTCAAAAGGGTTTTCTGCAACACAACGGTGAGTATTTGCTCCTTCAATTCCAACACTTCTTTCCTTAAGGGCCCACACTACCATCTCTAATAGAAGATCTTGCCTTCTTTCTAACCTATGCTTAAATCCATTACTCTAAACCCTGATGAAACAGTAGGTCTACTCCCAGTCACATTTCTTAGGAATGTTTTTACATAAGGAATTGATTGTCTTAGCTGTTCTTTGTACAAAAAAACCCTGCAAGTTCAAATACCACATATTCAATAATGAGCTTCAAGTGGGACAACAGACTAAACTCATGCATATAAAAAGGGTAGAAGGGTAAAACAACTTATAAATTACTATCATAATTTCAAATCATTAATTGCAGCTAGTAATCTAATTCTTGAAGAAATTTAGGAGAAGCCATGGTTTCCTGCTGTAGGGTGTTGTCCAAAACTGCTCAACAGAAGTCTGCAAAAATAATCTTTCTAGTTCTGTTTTAAAAGAAATACTTGGAGCTTTTCCCATTAAAAAAGGAAATGGGCTTGTCTGAAGTGCAAAACCTTCGCATTCTTCAAAGAATACAAGCAACCAAACAAACTTAAACCTTTTCTGGGGCAGTCTAGGGAAGATAAAGGAAACGCTTATTATATGGGATGACTGGATTTTTATCTTGATGCTGTAAGTAGACTTAAATATGCAGTCTGACTAATATTTATTTAACTCAGCTTCACTAAAGTAATTAGTTTAATATATAGCACAGTTAGATGACAAAGCAGGAGGAACATTCCATTTTAAATACAACAATGAAATGAAACTTTCCCAAGTAACTCCTAATCTTTAAAGATAAAACTGCTATCTAGGTTTACACTAGCAGAATACAAAATGGTTTCCTGAGATATTCTGGACAGTAACTATGTGTTATAAAGGAGCTGCTAGACAAGAGCCATTTTTTATTTTAAATTACCCCAGCCAGTCACCTCTCTGCATTCGGAGGTTTCTCTTGTGGCTATTCATCCCCTTGTTTGAAATGCTGTAGGTGGTTTTCATCATTCTGATGCTGCTCTTCAGAAACACAGAATGCTGCAACAGCCAGGAATGGAAGATGACCCCAAGTCTGAAAAGTGGCCACCATCCATATTGTCCTAGAGGAATTTGCTGCTCAAGCGCAAAAGAATTGGTCCATGTACATAGGGGTTTGAGACAGAGAGGGATGAAACAGTTCTGCCTTTCACAGATACATGCATACATGAGGGCTATATGGTGCACACTAAGCCTCATGATGCACTTAAGATTTCTCCTAAACTGTTCTCCCCAGTTCTCACTTTCCTATTCGTAATGGAAAAATGCACACATTTTCTGACAGCCACACTTTCACCTAAAGGAAACCCCAACACATTCATACCACTACATAAGAGAGATTGGGTCTTCTGCAATAAAAAAAACCCAAACCCAAACCAAACCCAAACCAAACCAAAACAAAAATACCCAAAAAACAACCCACCAGGAAAGTCTCAGCAGAAAGAGACTGCCTCTGTAGGGTGTAAAATGGCTAAAAGAAAAGCTAATGAGTGCCCAGGAAGAGGGCCAGCCATAGCTGAGAAGTAGAATCTGGAACTTGGAATCAGGGGTACTTTTGCTGCCAAACATATGTCACAAACTGTTCCAATGACTGTCTGTCTGTTCTTCTATAGAAGCCAGCTAAAAATGTAGTCAGGTCCTGCAAACATTCTCACAGTTTTGACCTAGAGACTGCAAAGTAAAGGGATGACTCCCTTTGCATGAAGAATGTGCTCAATGCAGTTATGAAAAACTGCAGCAATGAAATTCTAATCTGCTGATACATTTATAGCTGAAACATGGTTCGCAAATAAGAATTCCAAAACTTTTAAAAAGAGTACTGCAAACAAGGACAATTTCATACATTTCATATTATTTCATAAAGACACAGCATCATAAAAATGAATCATAAAACCAGTGACAAAGACAACTGATGAGTTCATCTTCCTCGTTTTCTCCCATAGCAAAATTCTTCTCCAGAGTATATTCAAAAGCACATTCTAGATCTTAACAAAATTAGTTAACCCTATAACTATGTGTGACATAGCCAGAATAAGTGTTTTCTTGCACAGAAATGGTCTGAACATTAAGAATACAAAAACCCCACCAACACAAAACTCTTGCTTGCCGTGGATGTCTTTTTGTTACAAAATCCCAAACTACACAGTTCTGGGACACTGCAGCTGCCAGAAAGTCTGTTCAGGTCGCAGAGCCAGCCCGTTTCACGAGGTTATGAGAAACATGACAGAGGACATTGAAGCATGAAAGGACTTAAAAGGTCTTCAATGAATAAGAAGCTTAAAATTTTCAGAGTAATATATTGAAAGTCATTTTAATCATCTGGTCAGACATGCACCTAATTTCAATCCATTTCTTCTAGTATGTACTTTTCTCACTAAACAACCTATAAAAATCCCTGCACTGTGTAGTGTGGACCAGGAGGTCAGGAAGGGCCATGAGTTACAAGTCCACCTCTTCCATCCTTTGAATGTCACTGTCTTCTTTCCAGGAATACAACAAGGACCTAACATTACGTGTATGTCATCACTTCATGTGTAAGAACATTACTCTTTGTATTGTCTCCACCTCCCCTGCACTGCTACACAAGAAAACATTACCTAACAAATGGATTGGAGAAGGTCTCTCTTCACCAGGGCAATGCACAGATGTTACCACCTTGATCTCCAAATATTTCTCTTGGGTGCCTTTGCCCTTTCGGCAGGACCCATGAGACAATAAAACATGGTTTGTAACTCCACAGCTCCTTCCTTAGGCAACAGCTGCCTGTATTTGACTCAATACAAATGCAACTGCTTCGCTATAAAGGAAGAAAAAAATACCACCAGGTATCTTCTCAGCACATTTTTGACAGTGCCCTTGCACATCTTCATTGGGTTTCCACCACACACAGAAATGATTTGGAGTATTCAAAAAATCCTGTAAACAAAGTAGTTCTAACTTTTTGGCTTTTATTGTGACAAAGCAAAGCCAGAAGATAGGCAGCTAAAAGAAGTAAAAGGTATTTACAAAAGAGGCATGTCTGGAATATTTCTGTTGTCAGCTTTCATTTAAATCCCTAGATGCTGTTAAATAGCAGGCATTCCAGTATGTGAAAAATACATACAGGATATGAATGTTTTTCCTAAGCATGTAAAGGGTTCACACTCTTAAAAAAGAACATTCTTGCTGTCTTTGATGCTGTAAATCTTATTATGTAAAACACTGTTGTGTAAAATAAATGATGGTGCATGACCCTGCAAGAAGCTTAGTACCCATAAGTCGTTTTAAAGCCAACAAGAAGAAAGGGCATTCGGTATGAAGTGCCTATCTCCTGTGAACTTGTGTTAGACTGTTGTTGAATGGAAAACATTCCCGGAGAGTAAAAATTAATGGAAACACAACTTGCCCAAATCACAAGTTGGCATGCTTGAGAAAAAGCTTGCATTCAGGAAAAATTGCACATATGTTTCAACTGCTCAGGAAAGGTCCGAGCTACCAGGAAGACTTCTCATCAAAACCGACACAGTAAGAACCTAGCACATCATTAGCTTTGCATTGTAATCCTTAGAGACCAAATGAGAAGATACGGGTCTTGTGAACATGTATATATGTATATGAAGTCACTGCCAAAAGGAGCTCACAAGTTGAGCGTTGTTCAGCTTCATCAACAGCAGTTTGATGACTAAAATGACACATCTTGAATTCCAAATGCATGGATGTCAGTGACAAAGCTTCCATTGGCACACAGAGGACTGAGGGCCAGGAGAAAAACCTTTACAGAAAGTTCTGTGAAAACTGATGGATTGATTTCACTCTGAACTGATGCTGAGTTTGGAATACAAGCTGTTGCATGGCAGTCTTGCCTCCAACATGCTCGTGCTCTCCTCAGAGTCAGTGACTTCCAGTGGCAGAAAAATAGTTCTGCCAAACATTTCTTCTCTACAAAGTCTACAGAAAGGCACGATTAGAGCAAATTGCTCTATTAGGAGCTGGAGTAGAGCCATTAATTCATTTTTACTGTCCCCACAGAGTCAGCACTGATAATGGCTGTCCCCCTTCTGCTGCAGGTAAGCTAGTGGTCCAATGTGAGAAGACTATCTGAACAATGTACCAAATCGTCTGTCTTTCTCTTTCCTGTAACAGGACCCCAGACACCTGCTGAAAGAATAAATATTGTGAATCTTCACCTTTCAATCTGGGCCACAGCACGGAGACCATGACCCTGCCACAAGCAGCACGCTTAGATTTACCCTGCTCCATGGAAACGATGTATGCCAAGCAGATAAGTTTTTTAGCTGGTCAGTTGGCATAAAAATGATCACACCATGTTTATTTGCATTTTTAGCTTAATTACCTCTAGCCTTCTGTTACATACTTCAGAGAGTTCTAATAAGATGTTAAGAGAGAAACAGTTGCCTACATATATTGCCTCAGGTTAGTTCAATGCCCCATTAGCCTATCTAATGGCTTTCTCATCTGCAAGTTTGTGTGTTGGTGTCCTAAAGTCAATGTAAAGAGAAGCATGGAGGCTAAGGGAATATAAATCATCTTCCTGGACCTTACCTATTCAGTCACACATGTTTTAGCTATCGACAACATTACTGATCAGAGTTAGAAACTCACCCCAGTTGAAATATTATCGGTCACCATCTACACAGAAAAAAGTTTCAAAAATTATTGTTATTTTGAGGCAAAAACCAGAAAACCAAAACATAATGCATCACTTATCTTAGCAGAGTACCTTTGTCCATGGTGTTTTTAAGTAGTAGAAACCATCATATTTTGTTATTTGAATTCTTAATTAGCAGCTTCATGTCATTGCTCAGATACAAGAAAGGTACACAAATCCTTTCTGTTTCTACTGTGGTAACAGATCCCACTCTATGGTACTTATGACCACACTAAGCTGCTTATACCTGGTATTTCCCACAAAGAACCACAGCAGGAAGTGACTTTGTTTCTCATATATTCTGATAGCTCTGTGAAATAACTTGTAATCCCTAACACTTTCTCACCTTTCACTGCACAGACCACATGGGAACACCAGAAAAATTACATGTATAATGTCCACTGTCCTGCTGTTCTGCAATGAATAACTGAACTTGTGAGCTCAGCTCAAGAATGAGGAAGGAGGAGGTTCTTTGTTCTGCAGCAGGCAGAGGACTATGACATCCTTGCTACCAATCACTGCAACACAAAAAATCAGAGCTATGTTCTGGCTGTTGTCCTTCTTCAAGGCTTAAGATATTACTGCACTGTCCCTCAGCTGGATGTAGGAAGAAATGGCAAGATGGGACAGAAGCCCAGTTCTCAGTAGTCTGGTTCATGACTTGGCTTATTAATACAAACATGCACTATTGCTGCCAGTCAAAGCCCACGTGCTAAGGAGCAGCCAAGGATCAGTCCACTCCCCTTCTACCAGCTCTGGGACAGCACTGGTGGTCTTCAAGAGAGAAGATGGGACAACCAATGCCTTCAGCTGCCATCTCCACATTTAGGGAGGGTATCTGTGCAATAGTCCACAACCCAGAACAGTGAGAACTGTTGTTTCCACTCTCTGCAAAACCAGCTGTAAGAAAGGAGACAGAGATACGTAGCAGTGTTCAACATATTGGCAAGGAACAATTTTCTGAAGACACGATCTAGTGGTATATGTCATCTCTGCATTCTAACAAGGATGGTAACATCATCCTGCTTCCTCAATTACAGTAACAGTACATTGCCTTATTTACAAGCTCCTTGATTTCAAACATTTTAAAAAATAATCATGCTCAAGAATGTGAAAGTGCATTTCTGAACCTGTTTAGATGCTTGCCCCACTTTCAACGCAGATGTGTTTCTAGAGAATTCAGCTCTTTTACAGAGACATTAAAAAGAATCAAACAAGCAGGCACGTTGGCAGCCCTATGTTCTTTCATTCACTTGAAACAAAACCACTTCTAGAGTTACATATTTAAGCATCACTGCATAGGACAACCCAGTTCATCCACATAAACCACTTATTAACTGCTGTTAAGTCAACAGATTTATAGATTACCAGCTCATTATTTATTCCAGTAGGAGAAAAGTAACAATCAAGATGCATTTAACAATCAAAATGTATTTATTCAAAGCATAATTGCACACACAGGGTGTGACCTTCACAGTAAGAGGCACCTCTAACACTAAGTGATTTGGGTGTGAGAACAGAATAACTGAAATCAAACATCCCAATAAACCAAACCACCAGCAGCATGACTCCCTCCCCAGATAATAAGTATTTTTTCCTGTTACAATCACTTATGAAGAAATAAAGCTTTCACTCAAATCATACTGAGGCTTAAAAATACTTATTTAACCTATAGCACTCAAAACCATCTCTCCATCCTCAAAATCCCAGATATATCAATATAATGTGTTCTCCTACAAATCTTGCATGTAACTTTCTCTTAAGTAATTTATAATGAACTCTAAAACCCAAATAGAGTATATTACTTCAAACTACCTCACATACCACAAGCAATGGTTTGGTAAGCTGAAAAATGCACAACATTTCTGAGACAAAACCTAGTAATAGAAAATATTCTTGTTCATTTTTGACTCCCCATTTCTTCCGACTCAGAAGTAGAGGGAATGGTGGAGTAAGGGAAACACTTCCTAGACATCAATTCATAACATCATTTCACTTTTCTGCAGTATTCTTTAATACAGAAACACAAAAAATGTTGAGAAAATACTTATAAGTTTTTCTTTCTTGAAACTGCTCTGCTGGATATTATTGTAGTACTAGCAGCAATGCAATTTAACTTTAAATGTGGCCAAAGGAAAGAAAAAAAAGTGGGGTTTTTTTGACAAATGAAGGAAAAAGGGCTCTGTAGTAGATGGTACAAAAATTCAGGTGAAGGCAGTATAATTCTATGGCTTTCTGCAATATGTAGCACAGAAAGGTCATAAGTATAATACAAAAATCACCAGTTTAAACTGATGAATATAAAGCAGCAGACTTGTTGAGGTTGGCAGAAATACGCATAGATGTAACGAGAGCTAAAATGTGTCTTTTTAGTTCCTGGGAGCTGGTCAGATATTTATGTTAATATAGAACAACCTTGGGCATCTGAATGTCACAGAGACACAGGATGTGTGTGGAGAGTTGAGGTTTTGGATAACCGAGGTAATTTTCAGAGTAATTAACTAATGTCAGGGGACATGACCGTGTTCCAAATAACAGAGAAGGTTAGATAATCGAATGCTGCTGTCTTACCACTTATCTTAGTGAATACTGTAAAGGTTTTTATTGAAAAGCTTTTACTGAAAGGAGTTCAAGATCAAATGAGCAGAGAGACCATTAATTTCACATGCGAAAAGCACTGCTACAAGGTATTTTGTGCCAAACCACATACTGCTCGCCTGCCAGACAACATAAAAGTGGTTTGTACCTTGAAAATTGAATTCCTCTCTTTGAAGAATCTACCATGCACCTCATCCCACCAGAAGCAGGAGCTACAACAGCACCCTAAATCCTGGAGCAAGGTCCAAGGTTAAAAGCCTACCAGCTTTCCTTTTCAACTCCACAACCAAGTCTTCCTGCATCACCTCAACTTCAAGTTCTGTATTTGCTGGGCTCGGCCTTCAGAAACACCCTGCAGAATCCCAGATTTACCAGACCAGGGCTGTGTTTGTTATTCTAAATAACTAAAGCTTTCCAGGAACAAGCTGGGTGGGTGATGCAGCTCTGCCAACAGGCAGGTAGTAAAAACTTATCTTATTATCTGCTCTAACTGCACAAATTCAGTCTGGACCATGCATGCTGCTGCAACTGCAAGCATGGCCTTGAGACCAGAATTGTCCCAGTAATCTTTCCAATCCAATGGACTGTGTTGAAAAAAAACCCAAAAACCAAATGTGAGTGCCTCCTGACTCAGCTCCTTACAGTGGAGGATATATTCCCATCCACACCTTTACATATGTGAAATGTTTTCTGTAGTTTTAGTTCACTTACATGACACAGGGTGAATGCTGCTCTATTGCAGTCTTCCATCTCTCTACTTTATTCAGCTACCTCTCTTGTTTAGTATTTCTGAAACATTTGTAATAATAGCAGCATAACAGCATCAACACCATTGTGCCTCTTTTATAAGGCAACAATCCACTTCTCTCCTTGAGATAAACTACTAGGGGGAACAAGAGCTGGGTTATTGGCTTGTAAAACAGTGTGATGATAGTATTATTGTCTAAATTAATGTCATTTAACGCTTTACACTACTGCTCCAGAGGTCCCACCTCAAGCATTAATAATGCATTTTGCTTCTTAACATGCCATATGGGGAAAGACCGACTTCTGACATCCAGGGATTGCATCAGTAAAACATAACTAATTGGTGCAATCTGCAAGAACAAAGTAGGAGACCTTGACTGTTCCTAAGAACAGCTCAGTTACTTCACTCTTCCACCCGAACCCCACCTGCCCTCCCAAATACAACCTGTTTTTTTCTTCACATTATTCATTTCTGAACATTCTGAGAAGCTAAAAATGTAACTTCTTCATAGACCTTTTCTGTGCTAAAAAGTAAACTCATTACCTCTTCTGAGCTACCTTGTTCTCATTCATATATTCTATCCCATTTATCAATGTAAGAAATTGAAGCTTTACAAAGGAATCACAAAAAAAAAAAAAAAAAAAAAAAGACAACAAAACAGCCCCTGCATTGCTAAGACACAGTAAACAAGCCCTTGGCTGATAAATTTGCTTATGACAATATTGTCAGTAATTTGATTCAAATTCCAGCAAAGTCAATTTTGAATTATAGCAACCAGGGACAGAAAATAGCTGCTTTTCTTAGCTGTTAACCCCATAAAAGCTCCTTTTTTGAACCATAACGTAAGTCCAAGATATTTCCCTGGTGGTGCAGCTTAAACCAGTGATCAGTATAAGTGAAGCATGATAAATAGCTACTGCACTACACCCCCATCAGCTGAAGTCTGCACAGGTCTAGCTGTGGAAACAGAAAGGTCATTCATTACTCAGTGTGAACAAACAGACGGCACATTTGTGATAAATAATAGCTATTACAGAGCTACAAAACACACTGAGGCTTTCTGCTCCGTAGCTGTGCATGACTTCCCCTGTATTACTCTTTAAATATAATTATTTAAAATGGGCTTCTTTGATAAAGACCCCCATACCTCTTTGGATTAAACTCATAAACCTAAGTAGGAATATAAATGTGTGTGTGTGTATATATATATCTACACACACTTTTTTAAAATCTTTTTTTTGGTTATGGTAATCAGGACGCAAAACATATATTTTTTAAGCATTTCTTTGGTTATGGTAATCAGAGTACAAACTCTTTTGTCTCATCTACTACAAAATAAACAGGATACAAGTGGCATTTATCTTCACTTCCCTCATCAGTAATGATGTGGATATCAGGATCATAATAGAAACAGTAATTAGTAAGCCAACCTCTAGTAAGGAAACTCTTAAGTTGTGAGTTCTCAGCAGCTGCTTTACAAAATATAGCAAGCAATTTCCACACAAGGTTTGCCACCATGAATAGAAGGGCAGGTTATGCTAGTAGAGTTTTCAATTACTGGTCAATCTTCTAAAAAACCCATAATTTCTTAGGGGTACAAAAGGCTTTAATATTAATTCAAACCTGGTAAGCACAGCAGGTGCAGAGAGTTGTTCTGACACTACGAACGTATGTATTGTCCTAACTCTCATAATATGAGCAACTGCAAAAGCCATAATCTAAGATGTCTCATTACACTGTGAAACACTGTACTTCCCAAGCATTCCTAGTAAAAAAAAAAAAGGATTACTTGGGACATTTTTGTCAAGCAAATCACTGCCACAGAAAACTAACATCAATTCCATTTAGAAATCCACTAGCTGTATCATCCCCCTGAACACTCCATTTTGCTGGGCTTCTGCTAGCTGTGCCACAGGCTGAGCCTGCTGTGGCAATGTGGGAGTAGAGGGTAAACGGACAACTAACTTTTTTGAAAACATATTAAAAATTTGGAAGGATTTTTAGAAGTGTTTATGATCAAGTGTTTATGATAGTTTTCTCTCACCCACATACCTAGCTGCATGTGTTCAACCTCACAATACCGCTTGTATTTAAAGCGGCATTAACTGTAATCTTAAAATCTCCACTGGCTTCCACTCCTGCACTTCTATTTGGTTTTGGACAAGAACAATTTGCCCTGCTCATGAGGATCACCTCCAGCCACATGCATGCAAGGGAAATGAACTGGTCACCACATGAATGCAAGGACATGAACACTTGAGTGCATGAATCTGATCACAGGAAGAGAATCCCAAGCAGCAACATGCTCCAATACAGAGCAGGAAATTAACTCTCTTGTATTTCCATCCCAAATCTCTGCTGAATATGCAGCAGTAGCAATTAACTTTTACAGAGGTGGGGAGAGAGAACAAAAGGGCGTAAGTTTTCTACTTTTAACAAACTTGTGCCTTAATTGCAATCTGTAAATTCAGATGAAGAGACCAGAGAAGCAAATGAATCCCTGTAAATTTCAATTCTGCATTTACATGGCACACAGAAAAAACAGGTCGTAACTCACAGCAACTGGAGTGCAAACTATCAAATTAGCCCAATAGAGTATGTCATCGTGCAGCTTCAGAAACAAACAACAGCCAGCAACGAAGCCTCCTGAAAGTCAGAGATATTCAACTGAGCATACTACACAGTGTGCTAGGATGAGTGTGGTGATTACTGGGAGTAATGACATGAATAGCAAAATGATACAGAGCATTTATTTCAACCATGGAAATCAAGGAAGCCTGCAGCAATTTAAATTTTAGGCTTTACAGCTAGAGGCAAAGCAAGCTCTAAAAAGAAATTCCTAGCACAAAGAAAACTAGAGCTGCTTATTTTGTATTAGGTATATATTTTTCTAGCTCTCTGTGGAAATGGTATAAAAACTTGAAAAAAAGTTCAATTACAAAGCTTTCTGATACCTGTATATAAAATTTTCTATATGTAGCATATACACGTTACCTATATTGTCTCCATACAGCATCTCTGGTTATGTGTCTACATGCACACAAGTCTACACAACTGGCTTATTCTCATACCTTCTTATTTTTTAAAGTAAAGTACATGTTTTTGATGTGTAACTGATGGAAAAGTTTTCAAAAAAATTTTTTTTTTTCCTATGTTCACTATGTACCTCTCTGAAAATGTTGCTGTAACAGGAGGTTCAAAGCAACAGGAACATTTGTCCAGTATGGAGACTTCCAGCTCCACATTCAGCCCTTAAAGTTTTGCCTTACTTCCAAGAAGGAAGCTATCACAACACCCAACTTCAAAGGATCAGAACTTCAGGAGTCTGAGTGTCCATGTCCAGTATGATTTGTCCTGCAGAAAGGAATGGCTGCACTGGCAACAGCTTCTCTTGGAGTTGCAACAGCTCAAATCCGCAGCTCACCACCTATAAATGCCAACAGCAGAACCAAAAGCCAAAAAGTCATCTAAGTTAGAGCAGTGGGTTGGTAGCTCTCACCTGACACCTTATCCCAAATACATTTATTTGCTTGTCAATAAAAAGCATGCGTCGCTTACCACAGAGCATCCAATCAGATCAACTGAAAGTCAGAAGGAAAGGCTGGATCCAGCTACAACAGAAGTTGTTGCCCATGCAACCATCCCTTTTCAAGGGCTAAATGGTACCAGTGAAAGAAGAGAAGCCAAGAGAGGCTCTGCTGATTTGACACTCAATGGGAGACGTCACTGACTATACGATTACTTTCTACCCAAAACCAATCTCCCCATCTTCTGTGACCTGCAAATAAATTTTTAAAAAACTTAGAAATTGGTACATTGAAATTTCTCCAATTGAAACTCCAGTTCCTTCAATGAGAACTAAATTTCCAGATGTTTTGTTTTTCTAGGCCACAAAATCCAACTGCCTCACTGATCCAGGCACTTGGAACAGGATTTTGCTCACTCTAGTTCTAGTTCAAATCCTCAGCTGAGAAAACTAGCTCTTCATGCACTGGTAAAGCCAAAACATGGCATTTTGTAGGACATACATATTACTGCAATAAAAGTATAAATTATTTCTTTTTCTAGATATGCCTTCTCCCCACCACCACCATTTTTAAAACCAAAAGCATCAGGTGAAAAGTAACAAACACAGGAATAAATAATTTTTCATGTGTCAGGTTAGCCAGAAAGCGTTTTACCTCTGGACCACTTGTGCTAATGACACTCATACAATATCAAATACCTTTCAGGATCTCTTGCCTGAACTCTCTCATCTCTCAGAAACACGTGGTATTTCTCGTCTGGTTGGTCCACAGAAAGATTCCTTGGAGAATACAGAAGATCATCCTTTCATTTGCTTAGGAAAAAAAAATTGCAGAATAATGGGATGCTGTTCTGACAGTTTCTCTTTGGCAAACTCAGAGGTACAGTTTTAAGTGTCAGAGGTGCAGCCCTGGCACTCTTAACCTCCATGTTGATTGCAATAAGCCTCAGGCACTAAGATGCAGGGAGCAGACTGGTGAAATGTGGACCTTAGGGTAGGGTTCTCAGAGTAAGATCATTTGAAGTCACTCCCAAAGGTCAAAGAGCAGTGTAAGTGGCTTCTATGTGAGTATATTACATGCGTACAAAGGATCAGAACAATGCAACCATCATGCACAGCAAACAGCACACTTCTTATTCAGAATTTGATGTTACTTTAATCTGTACCTTGCTTAAAATTCCTTAAAACAGGCTTCCCCCCCCCCCCCCCAGGAATTGTAGACATACTTCTGTACAAAACCTTATTTAACAAGTGTACTCACTTGTTTTTTGAATCTTTGCTTAAAGAGGGGGGTAGAAACAGCCATACAAAGTTTGATGGTTGTCTGGATGAGAACAGTACTGTTCTAGAAAACTGTAGCTCAACTGCCTTTCAGGATACTGGGGGGCAACACCACCAGAAGCATATCCATAGACTCCAAAATACTGATTTCATACCCAGTTTCTATATACTCAAAATCTTGCAAAGTTTTGAAGCTTTCTCACCTGCTTTACAAATCTGTGTTTTCAGTCAGAACATCTCAGTCATTCTCTGCTTTAAAATAAACTGTTAGACACGAATCCTAATTAAATTAAATTTATTCCATTAATTCAGTTTTTAGTTTACAACACAGGCAAAGCTGAAAGGACTGATTCCCCTGACCCCCACTTCAGAGAAATCCTTCTAAATGTGCACTTTGACTGTAAGTCTATGAGCAGCCCCCTTAGTTCAATGGAATTTACAATCACAACAAATACTTGTTTACTCACACCATTGAGAATAAGTCAATTTACCCACTTCAAAAGCCCGAGCCAGAATGCCCAGGTGAGGTACAGATAACACACTGGAATTAGGTTCTGGGTTATTACTCTGATCTAAATGACACAGTTAGAGCAACACAAGCATATAGTGGAAAAGTTAACAGATAGACACACACACACACAAAAAAAAAAAAAAAAAAAAAAAAAAAAAAAAAAAAAAAAAAATCCTGAGCCATTCAAAAACAGAAAGCAATTTTCTCCAATGATCGTGCATGCCATGAAATTTAAGTGGGTTAGGTTTGTCTATTTCCAAATCCGTTCATTCAACAATCAAAATCTGGAAGAAAGAGGATTTTTTTGTTTGTTTGCCATTAGTGGGGGTGGTTTGTTTTAGGAGTAAAACAAATTACACTGAAGAACAGTGCCTGACCATGAGCTGGCATACCACCAGCTTTTAATGGTACTCTGAATGGCTCACACACTTTCCTTTCAGTCCAAGTCTCCTGATAGTCTTTTGGAGTTTGTTCACAGATTTCTTTACCAAAAAAAAAAAGTTTCCTATCTGAGTCATCTCTACATGATTTCAGTGAGCTAGTCTTTCATTTACAGTCCTTTTTAGAAATAAGAACTTCCTAACAGGACGCGGTTACACCTGGAGTGGAATTTGCCATTTGATCGACTAGAGATGTAGAATAGGGAGGTCTGACAACAGCAAATTGACTTTCTGCTTGGGGTAACTCAAAGTTCAAATTAGCACCGAAAGAAGCTAAAGTAAGGTGCAGAAGTATGGTCTACTGGTTAAAGCACAGACCTGGGAGACAGGCCTGCAATGCTCAATTCCCAGCCTTGCCAATGACTCACTAAACCAAATTTCACAAAGAGCTTGCAAATGCTCAAGATGTGGATAAAATGACTGCACTCCCTAAAGAACCTCACCGGCTCCAAGCCTGGATGACTTGCATTTGATTTAAGTTCTCTGTACCTCAGCCTGTGGTGTATGCAGTAATTCATTTAATCTGTAATATGATTTGAGATCCCTGAATAAATATGCAATTCTCATAAATATTAATACTTTATTATTGAGTATGGGCTTCTTGCTTGTAACTGACCTAGTAAGTTCTGAAATATCTGTGGCTGACATCAGTAGGGAAATTTTTGAATTTATATGAAAACCTGTTAGCAAGTTCAAAAGGTATGAAAAATCTGCCGCTTCACTCTTTTTACAGCAAATTTTACTATAATGATGCAAAACCTTGAAACATCCATTTTCCATGCTGTACGTTTTTCTCAAATATCCTCAAACCTAACTCTAAAAACCCAAGACATAGAAACAGTTCTGGTCCTCCAGAACACCAACAAATCTGATGAACAGCCAAATCTATCGTCACTGCTTGCTTGGTCCAACACACCGTGATGTCCAAGGAACAAAAGAGCAGATAAAATGCACCGACAGTCTTTCATTCCCCTCACTTCATGCAGATTTCCAGAACAGCACAACACATTTCAGCAGCAGCTGGAGGGGTGCTGGACACAGTACTGCACTTCATAAAATAGCATCTGACCTCCTGCACTCCCTACCACTAGAATGCTCTTAATTAGCGGCAGCCTGGGAATGGCTGGAGATTCCTAAAATAGTCAGTTAATGAAGACTGACATGCACCAAACTGTAACAGCAAGGAGAGCAGCGAATATGCCAGCTAGCTTGGGATTAATGCATTGCACATGTCCAGGGCTGCTGTCAAAGCTCCAACACTTTTCCTGAGCTATATGACCTCCATAAAACTCAAACAATGAAACAACCAACCCCCACAATAAAGTTTATTTCCTAATTCACTTTTGTGTCATTAACACTTTATGTATAATGACTGACTGGGTACAATGAAAGCAGTTATAGCATCCATGTGTTTACGTAACAGTCACTATAGAGCATGTTTATTGCCAGAGGTAACCAAGAATCTTCATCTCAGTATCTCTTGCAACAGGAGGCAGCAGATTTAAACAATAACAGTATAATCTACAATCACTGCCAAAAGCCAATAAATGAAAATAATAATACAATCAAGGGTCACACTGACATGTACTACTCAAAACTTCCCACTGACATTACACTATTCAAGACATGACAGTGCATAAAAGAAAAGATGTAATTTTGAAGTACTGAAACTGCAAAGTATGTTAGTAACAGACAGTAGAGGAGAAAAAATAGTCTCTCTTATTAATCAGAATTCATATTTAAGAAACAGTGGTTGTTAAGTAACTCCTCTGAATCCTAATCATAACCAGGAAGGTACCAATTATTCTGACTCTGTTACTATTCATTAACATCACGCTGAAATCTTATTTGCTTTTATAAGCTGTGGGGGGTGTGCAAAATCAACAGTGAGAGGGTTGCTTTTCTGATTTTTTTCAAACTGCATGTGTACCTGAACAAGCCTAACCCACAGAGATCAGATAATCAGGATACAAAAAGGAATCCACATTTGGCTAATTGGAAGGTCAGGGAAAGAAAGTCCCATTATCATAACAAGAAAATACATACTTTTCAGACTTGCCATTATTTTTATCTATCTCTTGCCCTGACAATAAATAAAATATCTAGTGAAATTAAAGAAATAAAATAGCTTTCCCTACATATTACTTTATGAAAGTGTTTCCCCCTCCAAGATTGACCTAATGCTTAATTAAAGCTACACAGAGCAGCAAAGATCTAAAACTCCAAGCCAGTGATGATGAGAAAGTGTTAGATTTTATTTCAGTATAATGATACCCTCTTATTGGCACATGAAAAACAAACAAGCAAACATGAGCTGTAATAATGGTCAAGGTGTGTTAACACACTTTGGGGAAGGCTTTTTGATTTTAAACCTCTGCCATTTTGGAAGGTTGCCAAAATATAGTTCTGTTTCCCTTGGTTAACAAAGCCTGCTATACCTTTAATTAAATCTGTGACTATGTCATCTTTTTCAATAAGAATAAGGAATTAAAATTCATTTTTGCGAGGAAGAACGCCTTCTCCTTACAGACAAACAATATAATTTATTTTTTAAGAAAATCTATATAGCATGATTAGCTGAGACTGTGTGTATGGCATTTCCAGAATAAAACTAATCAGTGTTACCGTGCGCTCCATCACACTGCTCTATTTGCATTATTTCCTGGAAGGCTTCCAAAGAAAGAGGAAAATCTGCTTAAGAAGAGGCAAAATGCCCTGAACATACTGTGAGGAGGGCTACCAGCAGAAAACCACACAACCAAAACCTAAGCTCTCCTTCCACACTACAAATTATGCCTCTAGTTTTATGAGAGCATCACTGGACATAGGCAGATGATCTTGACCTGCAGAGCACATGCAATGACAGCAGGTCCCTGCAGGACCCTCACAGCTACACAGGGAGAAGCAGAGCTGACTGCCAGCTCACTCTGGCAGGCAGCTCACAAAACAGGGACCCTCTCCCTCATGGGTATGCATCCATGAAGGAGTCCACCAAGAGTACTGCATAGTGGAGCTTCCCAATGAGACATGGTCTGAGGGCCACCATTTGCCCAAATGCATGACAGACAGCAGTCATGGCCACAAGCTGACCACCTTAGAAGAGATGAGGACTTTAGTAACTTTCACCTTTATTATGGGATTATCAGGTCTGCAAAGATCCCTCTACTTCTGTAGGGGAAGTAGACAAGCTAAGGGAATAATAGACAAGCCAAGGAAAGGGCAAGAGAATCCTGTGCTACCTCAATTGTCTCAGAAGAGAATATAAGAAACCTAGTCCTAAAGTAGCAGTGTAGGTCACTAAGGTGTGCTGCTTCATCCATGTCCTGGCAGAGAACATTTGCTCCTACAAGCAGCAACAAGCAATGACCAGGTGACAAATATGCTCATGAGGATCACATGTCAGATTTAAAGGGTGTGAAACAAACCTGACATCAGCTTTAAGCATGGAGATCCCCAAGGCATGTTCTGTGGGATCTTTTGAGCATTATATGATGAATTTTGAACAAAAGTACTCCCCTGGGGAGCTTTAGAGGGTGAATCAAATGTACTCACAAAACTGTTCTCACTGAACAACAACAACATTTCTGCATAAAGTACATGTTAGGATTCAAAATCAAGGTCATACAAAGTGAACCTTTGTGATTTAAAAAGTGACATTCCTCTTTGTTAAAAGCAGCAGAATTAAGTAACATTTATTTACCTATCCCTGTCACAAGCTTTACTACTACAGCTCATCACTGTAGGACCTCAGTTTATCCACAGAACAAAACTGCTGAAGACAAGTGGACAGGAGACTTCAAAAGCATTTCTCCCAAATCAAGTTTCGCACTACCTAAAGCAGAATCTTCCTGGCTAGGGAAGAAGGAAAGGTCTGATACAATTGCTTTCTTGGTAATGGAAGAAATCTTTGAACAGAAAGCTTTGCAGAATATATTGAGTGTGGCTGGACTTCAGGTTCCTCCAGTCTCCTTAAGTTTATAATTAGCAAGTTAACTATTCAGCTGCTATAACCAAGATTCTAATACATACTTACTAATATCCTCAGAAACACTCATGTTCATCAAGATTCTGTGCTAAGCCTAGCTGTGACCATCCCACCAAACTCTGCAGTAGCACAACACTCTGACAGCGTTCACCAGTGAATCGTAAACATGGCTTATTTTCATCCTAGCAAGGCTGGTTACCCGACTTCCTACGAGCACCCATCATGGGAATGAGGTTACCAGCACAGTACTGAAGATCTGACCACATGAGTTACACAGAGTTAAGAAATCTCACTAGCTTACACAGGTACCTGAAATCTAGATGGTACAGCAGAGCCCTCTGGCATTCCGATCAGTCTCAAAGCAGCAGGAAACTGTATTCACACAATTCTCAAGTCAAATGTGTCAGATGTTATCCAAAATCTAATAATCTGAACTTGCACATCTTGCTTCCTCAAGGAACCAGCCACCACATTTTTCAAGGGATACGACAGTCCACCTTAATATTCAATCCAATATATGTAACATCATTAAATCCCCAATCTACTGGCTGGTGTGACTGCTTACCTACGGAAGCCTGCAATGGTTTATGAACTACAGGACATAATATGGAAAAGGCTACTAACAGACCAGTTCTGGCAAGTGTTTTTTTCCTGAAGATAAGGAGTTTGAAACTCCAGTTTCCATCCCTTCTCTGTACTGGCAGCTGTCATCCTTGAGCACTGACTCCAAAAGATGCAGACTTCTGTCTGTATAGATAATGCATCAATTTAATAATCAACAATGACAAATACTAACTTGTTTCACTACCAAATTAATACACGTATTTGCAAAGCTTAACACACATCCTATAACCATGTCCAAGCTATTTCTATCAAGTTCCAATTGTTAGAGAAGAGGATCCTCTGGTCAGAAGGACATAGAGAGATAATTATCCTCAACACTCAAACTCTCCCATTAGCATCGAAATGAATGTCAGGGCTATAAATGAAACAGATTCCAATTTCAAGCTTTTCATCTTTCAAGAACATACACACATGCAGAGCGCAGGCAACACAACTCACACTAGCACAGTTGTGCAAACACTTGAGCAACTCCAGGATCAAGCTCCTAGTTAGCAACCTGACAAGATAAGATTTTTCGTACTAATTTTCAACATTTCCCCCTTCCATTCCACTACTTTTCCATAACCTACAATATTTAAGGAATAAAAGTATCTCTATTTTTTACTCAGCCCATCACTATGATGACCCGTTAGAAGCTAAACCTGCCTTTTTTTCGAGAGGTTGGCAGGTTTTGATTTTTGAAATCAAACAATTAGGTTTCTACCAGAAGTTCTTTGCACGCAGGGAAGCAGCCAGCGGGTCATTTAATTATTTATCTGCCAGAGGTCTTTTAAGGTGACTTGAAATATCTCAGCATCTCCATTTGAGAAGTATTGATTAAGACAAAGTCATTAACAAGTGAACGTGTAACTGCAGGAAGAAACTTGGCAGGTCTGTAATGCACACTCAGGCAATAAAAAGAGCTCTAAAGAGTATTTTAAAACATGTAAACAAATCTATTTCTCTTTAAGTATATGACTTTAAAAGAAAGGTATTATGTTTTATTTTTTCCACCTAAAAATTGTGACATTAGAAAGTCAGGCTCTTATGTCTACACTAATTGTCAAGTACTATACATTATAGCATTAATCCCTTGAATGTTTGGAAATGATCCTGTGTGTATATGACTAGATAATGACTTATTTTTTTATTTAATTTACCAAGAGCAGTCTCCTTTCCATTTCCTTAAAGGTATTGATGAATTAAATCAAGCGTATCTTCAAAGGTAGGTCTGAGATAGAAGCTAGGATACTGTTTTTCAGATTGAAAGACATGGTTTCTCTAAAGCTGAACAATTTCTTTAATGTGTGGCACCACTTAAAACCAAAGCTAAGAGTTGAACTAAGGAAAAGAAAAATTCTAAAACAGGTAAAATGCCAGGCTTACATCCATGAAGGTTACTGAAACACCTAATCCTTATTTACATATTAGTTGCTAAAATACATAAAGGATTTAGATTTCAGGGACCAGCTGGGGAAAGCCTACAAGCAGCCTCCAATACAACACTTCTATAAACCTTTAAGAAAATGTTGCATTGAGTTTTGTACAACTGTTCATTAGAGAGGGTCTGCTTTTTATAAATCCTAACTCATGGACATATCCTTATTTCTTAAGCTATCAAGTAAATGGTACAACTATGCTCTTTCACTGATGACAACATAGTCTTGACTACTGGTCATGAAAAAAAATGTAAGAAAATGCACTATTTCTAAAAAATGTTGTGGAAACTTGACAACAGGCCAGTTTGAGACAGAAGGGAAGGTCATGCAAAGGAGATGCAATTTTCCTGCCCAGATTTCCATCTGCATGTGAAAAGTGTATCAAGACGGGCTCAAAAAGACACAAGGTATTTTGGGAAAATAATGGTCTTCCTTCTTGAAACAACTTTGGAGGATACTGCAAGGGGAGAAATTTAGAGTTTACTGAGGCAAAACAAATATTCCGTAAATTGTCTCTATCTTTCACATCCGCCAAACTTAGCTTTTTGCTTCTTTTATGTCTAGTTCACCTCATCCGGCATATAATCTCCAGCAGAACAAACCTGTTAAACTCCCCTCCAGTCTGCCCCATCTGTAGATATGGACTGGATTCTGTGTTGTGACCTGTAAGTCATTGCAGCTCAGGTCAGAAAGAGAGGCCTGTTTGTAACAGCTCTCTTCTGCTGTTCCTGCAATTTCCTGGTAATCAGTGTTCTTCCCTTCTTTGTTTTAAGCCTTTCCTATTTGAAACGGGGACAGGTAGTGGGTGTGCTACTCATAGGAACCATGCGGGATATCCACCCATTAGTGAAGAGCCTTTTCATCAAGAACAAATTGTAATTGCTGTCATTTTTTGAAAGATCCTCCCTGTCCACCCCAACAGCTTCCTCTGGAGACAACGGATGTTGAAAAAAAAAGATACATCTCTCAAATTCACTGAAAATTGTCAGACTCTTAACTGCCTATGCAGATACTCCAGGATAGGGTGCACAACACTGCTTGTTACCATGTATCTCTTGATGATTTGGCTCATGTTGTCAGTCAAACAATTTACAAACACAACCTGCAGGCATCTATTTTAGGAAGATGTATTACTGTCTCTTGACACACAGAGGCAGCATATATAAAGGTTAGAGAAGGAGACTGAAAGTCACCAGTGCTGGGCTCCACCGGTAGCTTTCTTGTTGCCTCTTTAGTGGTAGCTGGGTTAGGTATTAAAACCAGTGGTTTTAAATTGTGGTTGGTGTAACACCGATTGCAGAAAGAACATTTGCTGGTTGATGTTCTGAGAAATTGTCTGGCCAAGTACTGCTGGCTGTCCTTGTTCCCACACATGTATGTAGGATTTATTGCCAAGGCAAAGGCAAAAAGGCATCAGATATTTTCCTAATTATACTCCACATAAACAGGTACTATTGTTGCTTGAAAGCATGTCATGAAATGGCAAATGGCTAATGCCTGGAGTACAGGACTTGTGAACTAATATATTCAGTCATCAGGGAAAGATCACAATTCTTCATCTAAAATATTCCAAGCTTCAGTTTATTTCTACAGAAAAAAGGGTACATTTCTGACATGCCTAATGGGAAGCTATCATTCTTAATTGAGTTCAGTTTGCTTTATCCTTTGAAAAGCATGGGGTTTGCAGAAAGAAAACAAGTGTTTTGTGGCCATAAACACCTTTCAAAAGCTGAACTGGGAAATAAAGCAAAGATTTGAGTAGGATTCTGCTGAGCTGATGTTACACAAGGGCTCATCTGTGCTGATGTGTATCAGCAGTGCTCTATCGATTACATTGATTTTACCCAGCTAAAGGTTTGACCCACAGTCCCTGAGGAAGCCCTAGAGCTACAAAACCTCTAACTAACTAAAATCAAACAATAACTATCAAAGCAATAACTATTTTTAACAAAGTAAGAGGGATCAAAACCAGTGACTATGCAATAACAGCAGCACAGGAATAAACAACACACATGCCTAATCCAGACAGACAGACCCAAACCAGAAACAGCTGAAAGGGGCAAGACTATACAACATGCTGAGAAGACATCAGAAAACTCAGAGAAGGGGGTGTGTGTGTGTGTATGTAAAGAAGCAAATGGGTAACACTGGTCCTGAACCAACACAATTTCACGCAATACTGAAGTACAACATATATCTTCATTCTGTTTCTGATTCAAACCAGGAAATCAAGACTAAGGACTACAATCTTCAAAATCCCTTTTGATACATATTTTAAATACTAAAACCATACTTATATTGGTAGAAAGTCTGACCAGTGAAGAATCAGTCCTCACAGTTTACAGACATGTCTGTATCCTTTTAGGGCTTTAGTCTATGTAGCATCACTATCTGTGTCTACTACTGTGCCAAACACAGCTTATTCCTTCAGGGGTTCACCCAGTCCGTGCCAATGCTCACAACTTGTCCAAGCCATATTCAAGACTCCCAGTATTCACTTTGCAACAACAGCTTTTAGCTTAGCTGTTACCTCAACTTCTAGCACCTAACTGTGGCCTGAGGAGTTTTTGAACACAAAGCATTTTGAAGAGGTTTGGGTTTTTTTATACATACACAGGCCAATTTACATACATCAACAGCACTGACATAAGAATCTGGCTTTACAATCGCCATGTATACGACTTTCCTAGCTGCTGCTAACATATCTAGGGTGACAAAGCACTGGAACAAGCTGCCCAGGGAGACTGTGGAGTCTCTTTCTCTAGAGACTTTCAAATCCCCCACATGGGCATTATCCTGGGCAACCTGCTTTAGATGAACCTGCTGTAGCAGAGGGGGTGGACTAGATGATCCTCAGAGGTCCCTTCCAACCACTACCATTCTCTGATTCTGTGAGCACAGAAATGATACAATACATGCTGTTATTCTGTTGAAAAACAAACAACAAAAACCCCACACCAAAACATACCAAACAACCCGTAACAAAATAAAAACAACAAAAAACCCCAACAACCAAACAAAAACATCCCCCACAAAATGCCAAGCAATCCCCCTCAAAACCCTCCAAAACACTGTCTATATTTGCATCTAATCTCTGTAATACAACAGCATTCTTTAAAACACATGTGTAAACAAGAACATTTTCTGTTAAGACAGTGCCACATACCTTTGTTTTGAGCTGAATAACTGATTGTACCCAAGTTCTGTTGAATCTCTTCACAGAAAAAGGGCTATCAGTGAAATCAGCCTGTACTCTTATGCTCTGTCAGCATGAAATGACATTACTAGACACATTTGCTGACCATACAACTACATCTTCAAAAATACTGAGATGAAATAGATGATCAAAGCAGCCTAATGTTCAAACATAAGTTACTCCCTGCTGTTTCTTCTCATTTGGCTTTGGTCAAATTTTACTGTGACTGGGTTCCTGGATGACACTCTTTAATGGGCTGTAATGGACAGAGGAGATGTCCTGGCAGGTCAGAGCAATGCCCAGCCAGCCTACTATTATCTCTCCAGCAGTAGCAACTGAAGGAGTATTTTAGGAAGTGCATGAAAGCACATTGGATTAGGGATGTTAAAAGGTTCATCTCTAATAATTTCCATTCACTCTTGTTCACGGGTTTGTTGTTTTAGTTTGTACTACACCTTTCTCGAGGTGCAAATACCAGAACTGCACAGTGCACTCAAGATTCAGGCACACCAAGGTTTTATGGAGCAACAATACAAAGTAAACATATAGATAAGTCTTTCAGAGATCACCTAGGCTGGCCCTACTTCATTGTCAGGAGACTACAATTATGTATATAGCATTAGTATGCTATAATAATGTCTATCAACTCATGGTTCTACTGCCACCTGATGATGATTACTGGCACAAGGAACAGTAACCACTTTAAGCTCATTGTATCAATCATCTTCATCTTAAGGGGTCTCCAAGAACAGTCTTTAACAGTCCCACAGGACAGAGATGCTGTATATTCTGCCCATGAGCCAGATATCGAAGCATTACCATTAAGAATCATAGGAGCTCTAAAGGCACTGTTCCAGTCCATGGTCTCAGTGATCTGGCATTAGAGAGTTCCCAGATAGGCCTTAATATGAGCCTTTAATGAGTAAGTCACACGTTGTTGTGTCATATCCTACTCAGGGACACTTTAGTTCATGGATCACTTAAGTGAAAGGCAGTAAAGGCAACTCTTCAGAACTTCTATCAACCAGTCATCCATGCACAAATGCCAGCTCCTTTAACCCTTACAGGAAAATTTAAAGCCCTCCCTGCTCTTGCTATCCTTTTTCTGCTGGTAGAAAGTATATGCCTTTCTCTTATGCCTCTCTTAGACACGAAGCATTCCTTCCCCCATCCTCCTTGAACCACCGATAGATGACAAGAATGTAAAAATTTCATTAATAACTAGTTTGCTCACTGTAATTAACACCTTTGCAGACTTCTTACCAGGGAGAAATTGGCACACTAAAATATGGCTCAGCAAGGTGTTACTTAAGGAAAAATAAAACATTAAAGCTTATGTGAAAGAAAATTATCTGTCTCATGGCTCACAAATACATTAATAAGCCAGCATTTAGAAACAAAACAAACCCAACACGACCAACCAACCACAAAAAAAAAAAAAAAAGAACACAACAAAAAACCCCCCTTGTTTAAAAATCGATAAGGAACTTCAAGTATTATCTACCCCTTTGCTACACTCTCCATTTGTAATTGGGAATACAATTCACAATCTTGTGAATTCAAGACATTTTGGGTTGTATATTTATTTTTTTCCCATGTTAATGACAGAGATAAAAACTATCAACCATATTTGGTGCTTAGAATGTCTCATGCAGAATGTCAGTCTGCAGGAGTTTACAGCTGCCCCACCAAGTACAGTCAGCCCATTTACAGAGGGGCTACACTCAGCATCCAACATGGGGAGAAGAATGGTGTCTGGGAGAGGAAGACTGATGATGGGTGGGACATGATTCTTTACCACTGAAACAATTAAGTCTCCACCACTGTGGGAAGCCTCACTGGACCACCAGAAAGGCACATCAACTTTCTCCTTGTCCTGCAGTTACATGTTAGGTTTTTTTACAGACAAAGTGAGACAATGCAGAAGTCAAAGAGAGGACACTACTGATCTCCATTCAACATGGCCACATCAAACAGATCCCACTGGAAGCTGGACCTTGAACTCTTCTTCCTCAAAATGAGTGGGAGAAGGAATTTCCTTATTCTAAGGGTTTGGACAACTTTTCCCTGTTGGGCTGAATTAGCATCTCCTGCTGTCACAGGACATACACCTGTTGAGAATCTATTTTTCCTCTACACAATGGATATGACAGACCTCACAAGTTTAGTAAATAACTTGCCAAAGCCAAGGATAGACATCTCTTAACCATTTAAGACCAATTAAACAGGAAAATGACAACCACTTACATCTGTTTCTACCAAGGCAACCAAACCATAAAGCCATCCAAAATCACGTGCACAGCTTTCCCGTAGCTTGGGGAGAAAAAAAGCGCATGCCACAGACAGGCTAAACTAGCAAATTAGGGAGCCTAGAGCAAAGCTTCTTGTTACTTTCTTCTCTACTGGTCACCAGAACCTGAAAAGGATATTTTAATAAAACTGTTGTTCTTGGGTTTATTTTTATTCTGTCTTTGCTGCATAAGAAAATATCCTTTTAAGAGAGATATCTGTTTATATAAATCCAGAAGATAAATCCCCAGAGATTATTATAATTTCAAATGTTACTTTTAAAGTAGCTGACTATATCCTTTTTGAAAAGAAAACACCATCTTCCTCTAGTTGTACACAAAATGTAAGACATAAAAATAATTTTTTTAACATATTCATACAAATAATGCAATTCCATACTAGTCTCAGAAATGACATGAAAGCATAAAAATTTCCCCCTCCCTTTACTGCTGCACAATTACAAGTGATGTGCATTTGATCATTACTGCAACTGCCTGTCAAATATCACTATGAGTTTTCCTCCATTTGATGGGTTAGAAGTTCTTATAGACGACAAAACTGTGCAAAATACAAAGTGCATTTAAAAATAATAAAAAAAAATAAATCAATATCTATTTAGATATCCGCTTAAGGAAGCTTGCTTTTGATTAATTTTCTTGACTCTTGAGAAATCTGGTAACAGGAACAGAGAAAGAACACTTGTATTTATAAATTGGTTTGTCTACCAGGTTTTAAGATTCTTTTTTTTTTCCAGCTCATTTTGCATACAAGTGCTTCTCCTCCTTTGAAGAGGATCCTCTGCCATATGTTCCTGTAAAAGGTGCTCTTTTGAAAGCCAGAAAAAATAAATCATCCCCCTTTCAGGCAGTGGATTAGTTCTTCCAGACTACCTTATTTTTTCAAGATAGCAGAAGTGCAATGTTTTTAGCCTGGCAACGACCACATTAACGTGGTTTGCAATATATCCAAAGGAATGGTAGATAAAGATAGGGGGTTTTCAAAGAGCCTTGAGACCTCACAAGCCCACTGCCAAACACCCAAAGATTTAAAAATAAACAAACAAACAAAAAAATCAACCCACAAACAAGAAAGCCACACCACCAACCAAATCCCTCAACAAAAGTTCAACTTTTGCTCTGAATATTTAAAAGCATACCAAGAATGGGATACCAAATCCTGATCCCACCACATCCAATCTGAGTAACCACTACAGCTCTTTAAAGAAATTTCAACTCTACAGTTCAGGCCTTAGCTTGTGATACAGATTAAAAGACTAAGTGCTCTTTTCAAAGCAGAATAAGAAGAATAACGTAAGTGCATACAGAAGTTCATGCAGCCAGCTACAAGTTGAGTCTTTATCAACTGAGGTGCTAAGTCTACTTGGTAAGCAGTTGAATGGAGTTTGTAGATAAATGCTAACTTCAGTGGGTTTTTCCACAAGTAAATGTTTGCAAATACAACTGCAGTCTTTCCTCATTCTTTACCTGATAATCATAGGATCCAAACTCACCATGTCCTGTAGTCTCATTTCACACCTCTTCAGAGCAAGGCAGGCTCCTTTTCTTTAAAGCAAAGGGGCAGACCATCTTCATTTTATTAATGGATAACACTTCACAGAACTTATCACAATAATTTTCAGTTCTTAGGACACATTTTTGATTTGAAAACGAAGCCCACTTGAAACAAATCTGATATTTTCCCTCTTCCCAGTTTAGTGCGCCTTTTTTTTTTTCTTCCTTTCTTTAAATGAAGCATTAACTTGAGGCACAAACCAGCTGAGGGACGGTCCAGGCAATTCTCCTGTGGCAAGTACTGTCAGTGGTTAATGGTTAAACAACACCTTTTAGTTTAGTCAGAAAAGAATAAAGGTTCATAGCCTATGAATACTTTCACGTACCTCATTCTTGAATTTGCAATACATTGTAAAATACGCTGTGTCTTTCACCCTTAGATATTTGTCAGTGCACAAATGCATTTCTATCCTATACTCATGGCGGACAGGGACAATATATTGATATACAGCCCTACTTTAGATCAAGGTATGAATATTACATTAGCCGAGTTATCACTATAGGGTTCTGACCTTCAACTGTCCAATTTTAAATTCATTCATTTCAAACTATCAAACTGTTCTGTATCACATCACAGAAATCAACACTACAATGCTAAGTCTTCTTGACAACGTTTAAGTTGAAACAAACTATAATGTATTAGTAGAATTTGGAAAAACATGTTCATGCTATTAAAAATCTGGAAGGACTCTGTAGCCTACAGTCACAGTTGAACCCTGAGAGAAGTGTCAGGTGCATGACTGGTTCCTATTCTTACTACAACACACCTGACTGTGTATCTGAAAGCTCAGACAGAAACCTGGGCACTGTTACAATTTCCTACTCCTCACTGAAAAATCTCTAATGTGCAGATATGTCCTTTTCTCTGGACCAAGTCCCAAACAAAAGAACAAACTACATTAAGAAGAGGGCAAAGAGAAAAGGTTAAATGGAACTTTTTTTCCAGTGCATGACTAGCAAACAGTGGGATGATCAGGGAGCTGAGAAAAACTTCTTCCTCAGGTTGCTGTCCTCAAATCTCCTAACAAGTTCCCAACCTGGTAACACATCTCAACTTAATCACTTTTCCCCTAGGACAAATTAGAAGGCAGAGAAGTTATTTCTTACAGAAACTGATAGACTCCTCTGGCATTAGCTATAAGTGACTATTTTATTTTTCTGAACTACAATGCATGATTTTAAAATGAAAAAGCAGAATATCAACTGCTTGCAAACACGCAGCAGGGAAACATTCCATTCAGTCATCAGCAACATAAGAGTTAAAGAGGAAAGAGGCAGCAGCAGCAGCACCACTTTAATACAGGGGGATCTGCCAATACAGCACTTAAATACAGCTACACATCCCCTTGGCTTCTCAAGCCCTCCTACTGGAGAAGGCCACTGGAGCCAATTGTTTGATAACAGCAGGCTGCCACAGCGGTATGCAGACATACCTAAAAGGCTAAGCAGGAGATTTGTATGAACATTCAGATGCCAATTAGAGAGATTTTTTTGCCAGGTTTTTAAACATGCTTAAAACAGACAGCACCTACATTCCTCAAAAGTTGGAGCTGTGAAAACCTAGTGTAAAAAAAAAAAGTAATTATGCAAAATGCAAGGGATTGGATAGGAAGGTGTGGCATGAAATGCTCTGACAAGCATTAGAACAGTACTGATAAAATTATAGAAAATTTTACCTTGTTTTACTTCCAGAAGGAAAAGGACTCAAAGATTCAAGTTACAGGGAACAAGCCACAGCTGCTTTCAATAGCCCTCTCCTAATGGCCATAGATCTGATGACCATTTCCTTCCATTCAGCCAACAGTGCTTGGAAAGGCAGAAATATATCCACATGGGAACAGAAGACATTATTTTATCAAATCGATTACTGCTGAAACCTTTGAGCTCTAAACAAGTCTTTGCTAAAGTCCTATTGGCATCTAGGTTAACAATTATCTTTTTACAAGTTCTGAAGACATACTGAAAGTAATAGCATCCCCTGCTTCACAGAGAGCTAATTGATGCAAGAAAGATAGGCAATGGGATTCTGGGATGCTACTATTAAAAAGAAATCAGTCAATCAGTCTAAGATGGTTCTGAATAACAGCAGTAGAGATTTTTCAGGATTGCCTTGTAAGGAAAGTAGTACATACAGTAGCAATGGGAAACCTCATGAAATCCTAGAGAGCCAAGTGAATAAGGGAAACAAAACCAATGGAAATTTCAGTCTATTTTAATTATAAAAATAGATAACATGAACTCAAGAAAGGGATTTCTCTTTAAGAATTCAGACTCAACAGAGTTTTAGCTGTCAGGATGGCCATTTTAATGCATATATTTTGCATGTCTATATTAGAAATGTGAACTCTTCCTAACTGCTCTCTGAAAAGCTTTTTTAATTGAGACTGTCTCCTCTGCAAGGACTTTCAAAAGTCAATGACCTAGAATTACAGGAATCTCGGCTAAAAAATAAACTTCTACTTAATGCTGCCTTTCCATAAGCACAGAAACTTCATCTCAACTCAGAAAACAACAGCAACTCTTGAACTTCAGTGTATGACAACATAAGTTTCTTGTTCAGCTGAAGATTTATCAGTTCTTAAAACTACAAAACTGTCATCTTCAATCCAGTCCTCTCTTTTTCAGCATCTTCCTCAGACAACACAGCTTGTTCCAATTTTTATAACCTTTTTCTAAGGGGTCTTAATTTATGCCAAGAAAAACACTATCTGTTAAATGGCATCATTAGACTCACATGATTTCTTGTGGTGCCTGTGAAGTTTTGTGTCTCCTGCATACTAAATGATCCTTACAGTACGAAAGGAATTGGTATAAACAGCTGCTTTATTTTGTGCTCTACTAACTGAGGAAAAACAGCCCTCAATGAAGAAGTCTTCCTTCGCTTGGGGGAAAGTAAATGGGCAAGTAAGAAGTACATGGATAAAATTAGCAGATTGGGCACTGATTACTTCATCAACATGTGTGTGGTCTGAGGGTGGATATCCCAAGCAGATGTTTTCACAAGCAAAGCTCTACCTTTTCTCACAGATTAATGCAAGATAAGGCTCTTTACCTGCTTTATTTAATTGCTGACAAATACTCTGTAGATTAAGAAAGAGGCAGCAGAATGAGGAAACAGGGAGACACTTCTTCTGGTTTCTGTATTCGGACGTAGGATGTGTTGACAGCGAGTCTAAAACTGCCATCAGGCCATAGAGTCACAGAGAGAGGGACAACAGCCAGGTTCCAGACATCTAGCAAGCAGCTCTGTGATGATGTCCATTTGCAGTCTGATGACAAAGATCTGCAAGAAGCTTTCAGGCTCTAAATGGAAATAACTGGGAAATCACTTCTATGTGTCACTACATTACACATTCAGTGCCAGTGAGCAAACTGGGAACGGAAAGAAGTGAAAAGCAGGAGCACAGAGAAAGGAGCAACATGAAGTCAAACCACTGCATTCTTATGTTAGAGGTGACAGGCAAGGAACAAGTAGTAGTATTCTCTTTCTACCTCTTCTGAGCACAGGGGCACATGAGAAATTAGGGGGATAGACCCAAACTTATCTGCAATATTCTACTGCCAAGGAAAAATGTTTCTGAAAGATCTAAAACTTTTTTTTTTTTTTTTTAAATGGCACACTTTGGGCCTGATCCAAAAGTCTGACACAGCCACTAGAAATGGTTATTGGATTAAATTCTTAGACAGCACAGAAAATAGCAGGCTAAAGAATCTTAGCAGACTTTCCAAGAGTATTCATTCATCTCTGGCTTGGGAAAAGCTTGAAGTGTCAGACTGAAGGAGAATTTTGCCAGGAAAATGTGGGTTTAAACCACAAGAGCAGCTGGCTATAACAGTATTGCCCAGAGAGGTATCAAACAGGTGCTATAACCAAAACAAAGACAAGTAAACAAAGCAATAAAACAAAGTTACTTAGTGCCCTGTATGTTTCTCCATCATGCATTACACAAAGCAACAACTCAGAGGAACTTTTGAAAGGAGTAAATGTCAATTCAGCACCCGGCTCAGGCTGACCTTTACAAAAGAGTTTTTCATTTTCACAATCATTTTCTATAGGAAGAGAGAAGTCTTTTGAAAACCTCATCTTGGAGACTGCTGGAGAAGTACAAGCCCTGGGAAAAGGATAAGGTGGCCTAATAACCCTAGCAGTCATGAATTTCCAAATCAGCCCAGCTACTTGCAAACTCTGCAAGTGATCTGGACAGGGGAAAAGCAAGCTTCCCCCTTCTTGTCCACCTCTTCAGCTACCCCAGTCTCTGCATCTGCTAGGCATCTTGGCATGGACAGTGGAGTTACACCCCAGGAAGAATTAGCTCCAGTGAGTCACGTTTCTCCACAACTGCTAGTAATGGGCAAAATGACAGCTTTCAAAATTCCCATGGCAACAGCTCCTTTACTGTGCAAACTCCTCTGGCAGCCTTAACACTGCATAAAGTAGCAGCATACAGGGGCAATTCGAAGCTTATAGTCAGGTAGTATTATTTTTATTTAATAAAAAATTCACAAGCACAAACCCCTGACTACAGCTGGAGATGTAACCTTGAACTAAGGCACCTAATCGTCACTCCAGTATGGATCCTTCTGTGTTCTGATCTTTGCAATAATGGGCTTATCTAAAATGTTGGAAATTGGGTTTTCAAGGTCAGTAGTAGACCTTTAAAAGCTCTCCAAATAGAACCAAGGTCATGACTACTTCTGGCCATTGATGTTACAGCAATTTTTGTAAGTACAGGGATATTAATCCCAGGAGCCTGACAATTTCAATTTTAGTAATGACATTCTGTCCACCTAAAACTTTTAGTAAGGTTTAATATTCTTCACATACTGATCTGTTTTGTGCTGTTCTTAAGCATTGTTAAATAGTTGTTTCATTTTACAGTGGTATTGGCTGACCAAATTTCAGCTGTGCATGGAGTGAACTCTGTATATTGTAGCATCATTACTCTCAAATTTATTTATTTATTTATTTAAACAACTACATTTTGTAAGAGCAGCCAATTATTTCTCTCTCTGGAAGAAATACAGTAAAAAAATTAATTATGCCATGCCATGTTTAATTGAAGTTTAAAATGGAAAAGGTCCACTGTAAAAACACCTATTGTACCATTAATGACAATACTTGGGTCGAATCTATAACTTTTCAACAGGCTTGAAGAGGATTACAACAGTATTCTTATTTATTTCATGCCCAGTTGGATGCCAGTGCCCTGACATTATTAAAAGCATATATGCAGTGTAATTCACATGAGCAGTTTTACAAATTTGTTGATATGAATTCAATTTCATGATTGCTTATGTGACTGCAACATTTGAGCTCACGAATTTATTCCATGTAAGTAGGATTTAAACCAAAATCCATAGAAATTTTTCCAAATTCAAATGCTTCTGTTCTGCAGCAAGAAACACCTCCCCCAACAGATATTTGGCTGAAAAAAAATATGTCCTCAGCACAGTTAACAGCATCAGCATGGGCATCTAATCTCTGAATCATGCTAAATATTTTACTCTTTGAAGTGATAAAAATCCAACTGTCAAGTGTTGCTTGATCTGACGTAATGCCTGGGGAAAGCTAATCAAAAAGAAGTCTTATAGGTTCCCCCTGCTTAAATCCACCCACCTGAATAAGCACAAGGTAGAATTTTTATGAGGTAAAAGAGACACTGCTGTCACAGCCCAGTGTTAATTGGCACAAAGGTTTGTGAATACCTTAGTTTTACTGAACTGCTTTGATTTCAAGACTTCTGAGATGAATTTTCTTGCTTCTTTATAATCCTGTCTTAACTATCACTGAGTTTGAAGTGAGAAAGGAGCTTAGACAGATCTATATCAGTGTTCATTCGTGCCAGACTGTTGCATTTTCATCTCAAACAGTGTTTGAAAAAAAATTCATATTGAGGGCAGGAGTAGCAAGGGGAGCACAGGGAATGCTAATCCCCTGTTCAGCTCTTTGGGGAGCAACAGGTGATGATTAATCATTGGCCACCAAGTCAACAGCTTCTTATTTTCTTCTTTGACTTCAGACAAGAAAAAAATAAAGAAAATTCTCATCCTATTCCCCTCCCTCTCTAGGTTTGTACAGCAGATGCAACGATATAGACAGTATGTACCTGAGGCCTCTGCAAGACCATTTCACAGGACACTTCCCAATAAGTGATGTAGGAACATGCACAATTTAGTGGTGAAATAAGCCAAACATAGTAAAAGAAGATGCAGCTATAGTTTATTTCCATCTTCCACTTTTGTGCCAGTAGTCCTTTATCTCATGCCTCAAGCCTTAGTGCATTTTAGTTTTGTTAAACGTTTCTTTACTAGTTCAGTTCCCAGCCATACCAGGGTACTTCAAAAGTCTGGATGTCCTCTATTTTCATCAGGTGAAAATACTATAAACAAGATTATAGAACATAAATCACAACATCTCCACCTCCTGCTGAAAAACAAAACCCAAGATGCAAAAGCAATGGTACATGTTATACCCAGGTGTGTGCTTCTATCTGATATTAACTGGTTTCAGAAGCAGTGATGAAACCCCAAATTAACCTCGCACTAGAATATGAACAGGAGGAAATAACACTGCTTGAGGACTGACAGGTGTTTTGCAGATTACATGGAAAACTGTCAGTGATGGATAAAGAAACATATTTCACATCTAGCACTCAGTTTCAAGAGCTATCTTGGTGGTTTTTTTTTTTTTGGTTTTTTTTTTTTTTTTTCTTTCTTCCTTTTGAGCCACATAAACATTTCACATTATAAAATTCCCTCTGCAATTATGAACGAGATAATGGTACTTCACCTGATCCTCACACCTATGAATAATCAATTCAAGATCCAAGCCATCTCTAGGACTAAGAATAGAATTTGCAATTTTCATAAAATTACTTCCTGTGGGATTTCATTATTATTGTTTTTTAAACTTGAAGTTTCTGATGAAGAGAGTTGAAGGGTCACACTTCATACCATTTACCAAGTAGCATTCAATGTGTTTTAACTCACTCAAAGAGATAGATTTTATTACTCATTTTCAGAGTTGACTTGATTAACAAAAATATAAGATCCTAATTCTGGAGGCCTTGCTTATAAATTAGAGCCAAGTGTAATAAAATGACTGTTGGGCAAAGATTTTAACACTATCCGAACACTCTCATTTTCATATTACACTCCACTAATACCTTTCTCCCAATATTTTCTCAAAAACTTATGTAGCCATAAAACCTTGCAAAGACTACCCCCATTTTACAACACACAGTACACAAACCTTAATCTTATTTTACCTTTTTCTTTATGTACTCATGCAGCTTCCAGTGTCTAGTAAATATGTCGTCACAGATAACCAGCCAATCAATTAATTGGAGATTTCTATTAAGATTTCTCCTAAATTCTTCCTTCCAGTAGCATGTATTCACCCAAATTCATCTTTCTGAAAATTAAGTCCTTCACTTTCTTTATATTATCAATTTCTATAGGCAATCCTGATATCATTTTGCATTAAACAAGCAAAAAAGCTTTAAGTCTGCAGAATTTATTCATACAGTAAGGTCTTGAAAACATCTCCTTAAGTCATTCAAGACAAAACTCTCAATCTATTTTAGTGCTGTCAAATATATATTCCTCTTTCCATCAATTGCCTTTGCTTTAATATCCATATTCAGTTAAAAAAAACAACAGGGATCACTGAATATTAAGAGAGAAACTGACTACTGAGCAAGGAAATTCATTTAAATTCATAATGCATTTCTTATATAAATTCTTCAGTATTTAGTTCTTTATCAGAGCATTAAACACAGAAAACCTCATTTCACATTCATACAGGTTTGGTCATGAGTCTCCTGTACACCAAGCAACAATAAGGTGAGCACAAAACTGAACAAACATGCTTTCACTGTCTGTCTAACAGGTGACTTCCATCCACCATGGCAATTTTACATTATTCCCATGTCAGTTCTATCAACACTAATTAATCTAACAGTAACCTTCTCCTAAATCCTCTCTTCAGTATTTTAAAGGTAACTTATCTCAGAAATCAAAATTTTTGTCTGATTGTCCTGGGGGTCTGTATGTAATGTGTTTATAGAAGTTGCATTTACACAAGTTGCCTGTGGGAAATGCTTCTTCCTTTATCTGTCCTTTTTTAATGTAAGGATGGACCCAGTTTCTAACAGTTCAATGTGTGTGCCATTTTACATCTACAGCCTAACAGTTTCACATGAACCATGTGGAGTTTCAATAGAGGGGTTTGGGTTTTTGCCCACCTCCACACAGTGGAGGGAGTGAAATACTCCAAGAGCACATCTTGACACGGTCGACAGCCCAGCCTACCATAAAACAATCTCTATCAGTATACACTGGCAGACTGCACAGGTTTAAATCACACCAAGAAGCAGTCAGGACAGGTGGCTGCAAAAAATATAGGCTTCCAGGGAGCCAAAACCTGACTTTTTGGAACTGATTTTGTTTAAGAAGTAAGCTTTTCCTGTCAGCCTCCAGGAACGTAGCTCATTTGAAAAACACCTCTCAGAGGCACTGGCTGGCAGGACACTGTGAGATTGTTTCCAGTACTTGGGGTTTAAAATCATACAGGAATAGCATTTATAGTTTCATTGATTAAAAATAATTTTTCCTTCATTTAGGGAGACAATGTCCTCACATCAAGATAATGGGATGTAGTGTCTAAGAAGTCAGCAATAGATCCTTTTGTGAAAGAAATTCTTAGGGGAAAAAAGCACAAATATTCAAAAAAAGTGATTGCAGGAGAGATTGAACAGTGTAACTGGCTGGAGATCTCTGCCTTGTTAGGGGTATTCAAGGAAGAAAGATGTGTGGAGGCAAGGAAAAAGAGGATTGACCAGAACATATAATGACACCCAAGTCTAGCTGAAAAGTCTGACCTAGGCTGAAAAGCAGCAGAAAGAAGTGCCGTGTCTTCGGAAACAGAGATCACCTCAGCTGATTCTGCTAAGCAACTTCATTCTCAAAAGACCTCAATAAGGCCCAGGGAGCACCTATAAAGCCTGACCAATCTCTCTGGCAGATATGAAACCTCTGATTAGGGCAAAGGCCTTCTTCTCGTGGGACTATGCAGGTGACACTTGGACTGCATGTTTTGTATGGGGAAAGGATTCTAGTACCTGTTTTTTCTTCTTGAAAACTTAACAAAATTGCTTCTTTTCACAAGGGCATATATATGAATAGGTGCTCCCAGCTGCACTCCCAGTATGGGTAAGTTCAGCTAGCAGTACATTCTCATGTTATTTATTCATACAAACACTCCACGACAAGGGGTCATAGAAGTCATGATCATAGAGAAATAATAGGAGACTGTGCCCATATATGGCCATTGGCATGAGGGGGTGTATTTGCTTTCCCCAGACAAACCAGAGGATGTTGATAAGTGTAAAAGGCTTTCCAGAAACAATAGGAAGACTGGGTTTTTTGGGGTTTCTTTTTTGGTTTTTTGAGGGTTTTTTTGTGTGTGTTTTTTTGTTTGTTTGTTTTGTGTTTGTTTGTTTTGTATTTTTATTTCTTAAAGACCCAAATTATGCAAAACCTCAAGAGTGTTTTAACAAACTGAGGGTTTCTAAGAGCCAAGCTGTGTCCAAAAAAAGTTTCGATAAAGGTATTAAAGTTCACTGATTTGCAAAATATGGATAGATTGTTCTAGTCTGCACTTCTACAAGTGAGCTACAAAGCATTTTGGAGCTTAAAACTAAAAGAAAAAACCTAACACAGCCCAAAGCTATTGCAACAACTTCTTAACAAAAATAAAAAATAAATAGCTGTTGTGCATGCAAAAGCAGTCCTGCTGTGCCTCAGAACCACCCCTTTCCTACTTCCACAGATCCAACATGAACAGGCAGGTAGCATCCTCCTGCCTGCTCTGCAGCTTCAATAAATACTGCACTGTAAGAATAACCATTCCTGCTCCAGCTGGCTAGAGCCTCTGCAACTTGAAAATAAACAAAGCACCTGCCTCTCTGGGTGGATCAGGCATACAGAAGCAGCCTGTGTCTTGAAAGAGATGAAGCACATCTATAAACCCTGTTTTCAAATCTAGTCTCAGCTTTCTCAGGGTTCTGGATGGCTCAAGACAGACAATGGCTTTCTTTTATCCCTTACAATGATGGGAAGGAATAATCTCCAGCCTTCCAAAATTGCTGTAAGTAAGGATATTTTAGACATTCCCTCAATGAAGTCAAACATAACAAATGCACATGGTGCTGTGAGCTCAGTGTGATTTTTATGGCACAGACTCTACCTGAAGATTTGATGGTAAGAAACAAATATTTTCCTTGTGAAGAAGCATACGGGAAATAGAAGCAATGGATGCACTAAAGATCTTTAAAATAGCATTATTGCTGTGTTCTGGGTTAACCAGGCCCATACAATTTGGTACAAAATTAATCATCTAGGACTGTAGTAATAAAGTCTTACTTGGAGGCTGCATCTCTGCTTGGCATAGGCCCAGGCATGCACACTCTGTCAGTTTGCTGAAAAACCATGGGGAAGAAACATAAATAGTCATCTTCCCTACCCAAGTGCCTCAGGCATTCTCTCCATCACACCAAACAAGGAGACACAACATCTCCCATCAACTTTGCTGGATTTAGTGCAGGTACAAGGTATTTTTTTATGCTCTTTCAGTCATGCAGCAACTAAGAGTTTCATTACAATAACGTATCAAATTTCTATCACAATTAGCCTTATTTGCTCTTAGTTCTTGTTCCCAAAAGGCACACTAGATACTAAAATAGACAAGACTGGTCTAAAATAAAACATTAACTCTTACTGACTGAATAATTTCCTCATTGACAGTGGAACAAATGCAAGCTACGTAAAGTTAAACAGTAATGACTTCTCTGTAAGATTTCTACTAAATTAATATTGGTGCTTTTAATTGGTATTAATTCTAGCTTAGTTATAATTTTTGATATGGCAGTTTTAAGTACTTTTCACAAAAAAATGCATCAAACTCAGACATGCTCTGTTTCCTATCAATGTCATCCCTTGTAGAGCTGGGGGCCCACACAGACTGGAGGCAACTGTTACACACCAAACAGGGCACTGCACGCTTCTGTGGTTCAGGCAGCCAGTGAGGGTAGGCTGCTGAGGAGAAAAAAAAAAAAAAAAAAATCACTACACATTTCAGTCTCGCTGTGCCTCTTACCCTCTTTCAGTTCCACTGAGAATGCCAGAATGCCCTTGCATCTTGGGAACGTCAGGAGGATAAAACTGCCCTCAGCTTTCATACTTGTAACAAAGTATTTGGAAGCACAAGAGAGGGGAGTATTCATGCATTCTTCCTTCTCATCATGAGCAAGACTAGACATTGGCTAGTCCCAGCTCTACACAGTAATTTAAAATCAATATAATCACAGTGAACTTTGTCACCTCTGCTTCAGCTGAGTAGGTTTTTCATTTGGGTCCCTTGCCATTTTTCTCCCTGAAAATAAGTTCTTCAGTTTCTAGTCTGACTTGAAATGAAATAAAGCCATTCATGGCTTCAGCACAGCATGTAAGCAGTCTCTCAAGAAAGGCAAGAGACAGAGCAAACTTTCATCATCTGCACATCCCTACATTCAAACACAATGATTTCCATTAAATATTTAGGGCTCAAATATTTATATCCAGTCAATTAAATTCAGCATTAGTTATCCTTCAGAGAAATCTTACCCTCCCTCAGCACAGAAGAGGGGACCAAAGTGCATTTCCTGTGCTTACTAATAACATTGCAACACCTCAGGCTATAACAAAATCCTTCCCACTAGATGCACTGGAAGCAAGCATACAAACCTAGCATAGGAGAAGAGGTGAGGTCTAGTGGCTAGCCAACATAAATAAACGACCATGGCTGCCCCAAGGAGCTTACAGTGTAAGCTCCAAGAGACAGGAAAAGGTGGGGAATAAAAGAAAAGGTGAATGATGTAGGTAGCTTTTCCACAGATGTACCTTCACTCTGGAACACAGGCAATGGGCATGTCTGACAGGCTACAGAGTAATGCCCCAGGAAAGGAACAGTTCCTAGTACCAGAACATCCACCAGACCATTGCTGCAGGTGCTAGCAGAAGGATTTACAGCTAGCATTTTGTACAGAAGAAATCACCAGCTAGACTTAATCGTGTTATCATGCGTACTAATTCATACATCTCTCCTACAGCAAAACCTTTTTATTACAGAATTTCAAAAACCAATACTTGAATTTTAAACTTTAATATGAACTTACATTTTAAAACATTAAATTATCCAGTGAAGCGGACATGAATGTGAAAAAAGGCCATTTCCTCCATCATTTCATTAAATTTGAAAGTACTTATTTATTTTAATAAGTTGAGATGTCCATATGCCAGGAAATTAACATCAAAGAATGTTAAATATGCCCAGTATCACTTAAAAGCCATAGAGTATTATGCATTTTCAAAAATAGCGTAACTCAGCAAAACTACTTTCCCAGCAGTTACTTTTTATTAGCTTCCAACACTACTTTAGAGAAAAAGGTTGAAAATGTTTACCATATTCTGCACTCCAGTTCATATGGAAATCATAAGGTGTAATGCTGAATCACATGTTCAAGCCCCCCAACACAACCACCTTCCCTAATTTCAGGTCTTCTGTTAATGCCAAACAGATGGTTGTCTACCGTGCACTCTTCCAAGGGCTTCTGTGCAGAACTCCATCAGCATGTATGATCAAGACCATGGATGACCTCAAACAGAAAGGTTGCAGGGACTTGCACTGCTTCCACTGAACAGTTCTACTTCACTTAGCACAATGGGACAGAATTGTGACTGATACTTCAAACACTTGAACTACCCAGACATTCTCCAGTCTTAAGAACCCATCTGCTGAAATTGCAGGGGCTTCCTCACAGAAGCTGGACTTAACTGGCACATACTCTGAAAAGCTACTCATGAGAGCTTGCAAATTTGAATAGGGGCACAAAATGGATTAGGTTAGTTTCCTAAAGAAACAGGCTTATGCATTTGAGCCTTCTATTGCATCTGGTCTACCAGTTCCCCTTCCCCCACCATCACTTTTGAACCTGCTGGCTAAATCTGACAAAATCTGAGAGAAGTGGGTGATCTTACAGATGCAGAATAGCCACCAGTTTTGTGAAGCAAAAGCATCAACACAGGGAACAGCTGCAGGGACCACTACTGAAGGCCATAAAAGAAGTTCAAAGCCTCTTAAGCACTGAAGACTTTCCCTAAGAATATGAAACACTTAGCTGGTCACAGAGCCAAGGAAGGCAGAGAAAGGAAAGTCTCTTCATACCTTCTCCAGCTCAGTCATTACACCCTGCTTTAGCCATTCAGGCATTTAACACCAAACCATCTCTTGGAAGACTTGTATAAATTTAAGGTAGAGGTAACTTTTCTGTGTTTGCACCAAGAGCAATTAAGTCCTGCAAACATCTGGGGAGCCCTTGTGCAATATAAACAGTAACTGAACTACATACACATAACCCTTCTTTACAAAAGTCACATCCAATTCTCTCTGCAAACTTATCTTCACATAGCAAATCCCCTTCCTCAGAGATCAGCATATGATAATACTGTATCATGCAGATACATGACTCAATTTGAAGTTTCCGGCAACAGAAATATAAATTAAAAACATGATCTGAAGCTCCACAGAAGCTTCCAAGTTGGAATCTATCTGAAAAGTTCACATCACAGACTTGCACTTGGCATGTAAAATGGCTTTTTCAGACCCCAAGGGGTCAAAAGGATTCAGCAGCAGCTTGAGACACACCACCACATCTCAGGAGCAAAAGACAGCACATAAAACTGAACATGAGGTGATCTAAACTTTCCGTGACTTCACTGCTGTTGTTATCTGAAGATAAATTCTATACTTGCATTCAATTTTATACATTCACACAAACACTAAGCAAATCATGTAACATTCGATTCTTCATTCTGAGTGTATCCACTTACTAGCTTCTTCATACAGGAGCTCAGCATATGGGACTGACCCCAGTGAGGTCATGATCCAACACAGTGTAAGAGCATGTGATCAACTTTTAAGGGACCTTTGTCACCTCAGCTCTAGCTGTGAGTATATTACAGGTGAATTGAGAAAGAGATGGGAGACATTTGTTTCCATGTTCCACATATGAAAAGCAACAGAAACTGCAGTCCACATGCCAATATTTATCACCTTCAGGCATTCAATTGCAGAGACATTTCCTCTTTTGTTCATTTCTGCAGAAATTTATATACCAAGACAGTTGAGGAAGTCTCAGAAGCACATCAGAAATAAAGAACCCCATGTGAAACAGCTCCTCCCTAAGCTTTCTGGCAGCTGGACAACTTAGATGTTGGCTTGAATTCTCTAATTACAGCAAGATAAAAAAAGCAGTATGGGCCAGCTTCAACGACCTCAGTTCAGCGCTCTGCTCAGACACACTTGGGTAATCTGAGACACGGCACTCAGCCTCTCCGTGCCCTCTTGGTCTGTACAACTGCAGTCACAACATGACCTTCCATCTATCCTAGCATAGCTGCTATAAGGTGGTCTATTTGCATGCATGCCTGCAAGGCTGTAATCCTATAGCAGTGTGAAGCGAACACGCGTGACTGCATTGAAAGAGAAGCAGAGAGGAGGAAGGGTTTACTTCTGCCACAGGTAGATCATATTGGAAGACAACAGGCAGGCTTTTCTTCCTTATGGAGAAAGATAGAAGGCCTAATACTCATGACAGCAAAGACTCCTTGGGCAGGATAGTTGTTTGCTGGTCAAGTCAGTCTGCTTCAGTATTTTTTTTGGTTACATGTCTCAAAGGTATCTCACTGAGGGTTCAACCGTAAGGACTCAATGAGTCAGCGATGCCCACCACTCCTTACTATGTCTTTCTTACTTACAATTTGCAATCTTCCTATCTCTGCAACAAGGACATGGGGCTCCTAATTCTTCATGAATGAGATTAGTCATCTCACTGACTATCCTGAAAACATTATCAACCAGTCCCACTCACCTCACAACTGGCTGGTGTTAAGAGGGGAGTGGGTGGGAACACATACTTAGGAAATGTTCATTCAGGGTTCAATTCAATTAAACCCACTCATTTTCCCAGCTCTACAAAAACAAAAGCTTAATACTCAGGTCTCAGTAAGGCTTGACATTACTTTTATACCACAGAGCAACATACCTCTTCAATAAATCATTTGGGTGCCAATAGCCTCCCTCCGATAGGAAGGCTATTGAGATGACCCTTAAGAGTTCAGAGAAGAGTTAAAAACATTTCCAGAAAAATCATTCAAGTGCTGTTTAAAGATGTAATTTATATGCACAGCTCTGCACTCCATTGCAGGATTTCATATTTATTTAATTTGATGATTAAAAGTGTGCCCATCCACCTCTTTGGGCAGATGCAGTCTTTAACACAAAACTTTGCAGGTTAGAGCCAAAAGAATGTCTTGCTACTTAAGCCCAACAGTGTCCCAACACCACCAGAAAAAATTGGGGGCACCAAACGGATTGAGAGCTTCAAAGCAGCAAGCAGCACAGGGAGAAGTTCAGTTAGTTGCAGAAGGAAGAATTAAGCTCCATAGCTGGATCACCTCCAGGAAGGCCCCCTGTTAGCTCAGGAGCTTCAAAACACCTGTGCTACTGACAAGGTCCCCCCCAAGAAGAGGCAGTCTCCAAGACAACCAAGATCTCTTCAATTAGCATTTGCTAAGGTTGGATGTGTGTCCTAAGCAGCATTGCACAGCACTGGGACTTGGGCTGAATTTCCAATTCTGCTATATGCTGCATGGCTGTAGCCCACTGCAGCACTGCTCCTGCTCCCCCTTCCCTTCACAAGGGAGCCCAGTGGAGCAAATGTACTCCTCTTGCAGGAGGAGCTGCTTTTTCAAGGATCATAACGATTAAAGCCTGCAAGTCTTCACTTGATAGAGACTTTCTGGGAAAGGGGAGAGATGGGCAAGTCCTGGGGCAGAGATACTGAAGAGATCATCTTCTGAACAGTAACTGGAATGACACAAAGCAGCCATCTGGCAATGCAAAAAAATGATAGATAGAACCCTGCATCTACTGCATCAAATGCAGTACTAGCCTTGCTCAGTCCTTTCGTACAAAGGCTCCACTTATATCCTGCAACTAGAATTCCGATTCATTCCTTGATTATTTCATGCTTGGACTATTGCAATAATGTTTGTGCCAAACTGCTACTTTTTTATCCACACACTACAAGGCTATTCAGAGCTTCCCTGGTTGCTTTGTTTCTTGCTGCAGTATCCTTGCTGTTTGCAAACTTTTCCCCCCCCCCCCACTGTTATTCTCCTATATGCATTCAGTTACATATGAAATCAAGACTAGAAGTTCAATGCATTACTGCAATCATTCAAGAAACTCAAGACAACAGCAGACTCTAACCTTCTGTGTGTATTCTCCAGTCCATTTCTAAGCTTGTATCACAGCTGCTAACTGAATACTCCATCTTTCTTTTGTACATTTAAAATATAGGTGTTTCATGTGGTTTTTTTAATGCCTAAAAAGCTTGGAATATTTTATACAGTTCCTTATTTCAATGCCTAGAAATCAGCTAAATTGACAAATTTTTGCTGCACTTCAGCACACTCAGTTTTATGAAACAGTGCACTGGTTGTTGCCATTCCAGAGGGTTTCTACAAATGTCCCAGTGTTCACATTGAAAAAAATGCAACAAAAAACACAGTACATTTAAAGAAGTGAGAGGTCCCCCCTCTCCAGCAAAAGCAGCTCTTTGTGCTTCCTCATTTTAGCTTAAATAGCCAGAGCTGTGCTTGCAGCAGTGCAAAGTAAAAATACTTTGATGTAGTATTGGAACAACTGTATCTGAGGCTCTGAAGATTTCATCTAGCATCTGTTGAAGTTTAGACTTGTGCACTGTGGTAGGGAAAACCTTCATGAAAGAATGAAAGCTAAGGGGAATGTCTGGTTCCTTCCACCTCTTGCATACAAGCTTCTCAAAGCTGTTCACCTGACAATGGCCTATCTACTCAAAAACAGTAAAAGAAAAAATATCAGAGCATTCAAAAATCAGAGATTTCTTTAATGTATTTAAGTAATAAAAATCAATCAACTTCCAGAAAGAACCTTGCCAAAAAGAAAAAAAATAAAGAAGGTAGTTTCACCACAGCTGTGTCCAACATTCAAAAATTCAGTCAAACATTTCATTAGAGACTGGATACCAGGATTGACTATGACAGTACTTGGAATAAACTATAAGCATGGCACTCAGGAAAAGGTGGCAAGAGAAGAAAGTAAACAGTATTAATGGTATTCAATAAAGAAATCGTGTCTGTGTCTAAGTAGGAACAAAATTACTATCTGAGGTTTTCTTAGCAGATTATTTAGGAACTTGCCAATAGACAAACAAAGTAAATGACATGACTCTCAATCAGAGCTGTGTTTCCCAGCAAAATGGTTTAGTAAAAATGATACAGTCTACTTGGACTGCTTCTGGCAAGGCTGGCTCTCCTTAGAGTATTGCTAATGTTAAATACTCAACACAGACATGTGACTGTGAATTCCTTATTTGCTCTAGCTTACGGTTAGGAAGAGATATCCCGCTCTCAGGGAAAGGAACTGGAAAACTTATTTCTTCATTCTCAAAACAATACCAAAATATAATATTCTCAATTTGTTACTTCACAAAGCTGAATAGGTAAATAAATTTTCCATTACATCCTCCTGGTAAGTGAACATTTTGATACAGATTCTGCAGACAAGTCTGTCTAGTGCACATTGGTAGAGTGCCTAGCTCATGGACATGAAGACTCATGACCCAGTACCATCTGAATACAAACAGTCAAAATATACAGATGGTATTTCCTGTTTATTTGTGAAAACACACAGCAGTATGCCACTTGCTTTAGCTGCGCACGTTAAAAATCAGGTTTCATGATTAAACAGTAACAGCAAACTCTCAAGCTATGGTTTTCCATGTTTCTCTTATGAAAGACTGTAACATGGATTCTGGAACAACTGTTACTCCGGTAATATTTCACATGGGAATGAAGGCATCCCAGTTGGCTGCAGCAGGGTTCAATGACAACTATCATTCGTCTCTGATGAATGCAGATAAAACATTCAAAGCTCAGTTTACTGATCAGGTCAGGTATTAATGGGAATATTTTTCCTAGTTCTCTCAGCTTAGTCACTCTTCAAAAAGTCACCTTAAAGAATGAGGCAGGGAGAGAGCCAGAACCTGCTCATATTGACCATGCTGCATTTAACAGAGACAAGCACTCTTACAGGGGAGCAAAAACTGTGCACATTGTATGCCAGAGTTTTGGTCAATATCAAGATTTATTATCGTGAGGGACAGAAAGAGTGAAATACTGACCATGGCAAATAGGCCATTAGTTACCTTTCAGTTCAATAAGTCTTGATGCTTTCCTTACTATCTGCTGATTATTTCCTGTCCAATTCACATTAGCAGCCTATTTAATGAGAACAATCTAAGCAAAGAGGGAGAAATTCACACATTTACAAAGGACATCACCAAGTTACATTTCATCACAGTTAACACCATTTGCTATTCTTTCAGGAAATAACCTTAACTGATCTTTCCTGTTTTAATGCAGCAACTGCTTTTGAGAAGAACACTTAATTCTTATATTCACCACCAGTTATATTTTAAATAATAGCACCTTAAAGGACAGCAATAACTGTAAGTGTTGTAGCACCAAGCATTCACACACTGATAGTGTCCACTAGCATCATAGCATGGCCACAGTTCCTGTTCTTAATGGACACTTTTCCCCTCTCACAGGGTCATCCTTACTCTTGTGAAGCCTATTTTTCTTCTATTAACTTCTACTAATGTTCATGGTAGTTGCACAGAATCTTGGAGAGAAAAGATCCAACATATTAGACATAAAAATCATCGGCAAAGACACGCATAAAGAACAGAAGCATCTTAAGTAGTGCAAATAATTTCACACAGAAAACGAGAGATGAAAGGTACAAAGAGAAAAAAAGATGCCATGAATACACCATAAGATTAAAGAGAAAAACAATTGTATGTATTTTCTCTGTAGGCTTCTCTTTACAAAGCCATAGCTAAATAAACAAGTAACAAGAACACATATACATCTTTGGCCAGCCTCTGCTTTTTTTGTTCTCTGAGAAGCCCAGATGGTTTTGATTCTTTAAAAGGGAGTATTCCTTGAATGAGTCATGTTGCAACACTGAGGCTGATCAGCAGAACAGCCATCAAGAAAGCAGGGTCCACCAGCCCCACCAGTGCCAGCATCACCGCTCAACTCTGAAATTCCAGTGTCAAAAGCACCACCACCTACAACATCCTGGCCCAGGACAGTTCAGCCTCCCATTCCACACCCATTGATCACACATGCTAATACTGGGAATAACTAGGCATCACATCTTTAACCTGAAGGTTATAAGAGGAGTTTCCTGATTTGAGTAAGAGTAAGGAGCAATACTTACTTACCCATACTAACTATTTTCCCCATTGCCATCTCTGGTTTTCTACAGTCTTATGCAGTGATTGTCACATGAATTTTACATAAATTTGTTTCTTAGAAAAAGAGATACAAGTAGGTATAGGCCATTCAGAGCTAATATCACATAAGACACAAGCATGTTCATCAGCATCTCATACCAGAATCTCCTCCTGAAGTCCTGACCCTCCCACTACCTATTTTTCAGGCTTACTGCAAGGCAAAAGAGGGTCTGGCTCAGGCCACCAGCAAAGTGTTCTCAGCACCAACAGATGCCACACTTGTCACTGAGAGGCATCTTGAGATGTCTGGAATATTATGCTCTGTGAAGTAGCACACATTACACAAGGGAAGGCCAGTCAGTAAGCCCTGGGAGTGGGAGACATTTCAATTGCATCTTTCTATAGGATTTATTTTCAAGTTTTGTTTTTGTTTGGATATCAGCTTATATATTGACAAAAAGACATCCACACCAATGCAAGGCACCTAAAATAATATCACTGTTATTGGTATTAGAAACATACTGAATTTTCTGGCAATTCCAAGGATGTGCTAAAAATCACTTCAAGCTTGTCCATTGAGTGGGTTAGCCTGACAGAAAATGCTACTGTGAAAAGGAAAGGCTGCACTGAAGCACATACAGGATCCATACTCGCTTCTTGCTTTGACTGTGTTGCGCCTGTTCCACATTCCTTTTACACTGCAAGTAATGTGACCAGTCGCAATTTAGGAAGCCTTTGGCAAACCATAAGACACGATCATGGAATAAATACTTTGCCAAAACATACACGACTACACACTCACGGAGAAATCCCCCCAGAAATGTAGTTTAAGCTTCCTGGAAAATCCTAAAAAGAACATCTACGAGATAGTCTCTGTTCAGTCTTGGAAGTTCCTATTTAAAGACAAGTTAGTCTTCTGTTTTCAGTGTTTGCCCACTTCTGAATTTGGTTTAAAGAGCTGCTAGCATAGACTTAACGAAGTTTCTTCTGAAAGGCTGATTGTGTTTCCTTCTCTCTTTTTGACAGAAGCCATTTAAAATGGGCCTTCTTCATTTAATTACCTAGTCTTTACTTTTGAGAGTTTTATTTCTGAACTGGAATAAATGTTACAGTCAGAATTGTGGCTGTAGACACCAGGCTTATTTTATAAGGCTTAAAAATCCTTTGCCTTGCAATCAGAATGTCAAGTGAGAGCTCTGTGGTGCGGGCTCTGCAGCTTTGTCTAGGGCACACACCATATGAGCGCAGGGCATTGAAGTTGACAGAGTTCTGTCACTGGGACATTTAGGTACACGGGTGCCTTACATATGTTACAATATTAATAATTTTAAGTATGTCACACAGACAATTGGTCTATGAGGTGGACTGAAAACTGGCTCAACAACAGAGTTCAGAAGATTGTTAGCAGTGGCACAGAGTCAAGCTGAAGGCCTGTGGCTGGGGGTGTTCCCTGGGGATCAGTACTGGGTCCAGTTTTGTTCAATATCTTCATCAACAACCTGGACATGGGGATAGTGTGTGCATTCAGCAAGTTTGCTGATGATCTGAAACTGGGAGGGGTGGCTGACGCACCAGAAGGCTGTGCTGCTATCCAGTGTGATCTGGACAGGCTGAAGAGCTGGGC